>PITA01002646.1:109870-156493 GCA_004023965.1 Spilogale gracilis | reverse complement strand
GAGCCACCCAGGCATACCTACAATGAAGATTTTTAAAAAACATTTTCAGAGGGGAGACCACACAACAGTGAGAAGCAACCGATGGTGAAACGTCAGAGCAGCACTTCCAGATGCAGCTGCTGCTGCTTCTTCTTTTTTTTTTTTTTAAAGATTTTATTTATTTATTTGACAGAGAGATCACAAGTAGGCAGAGAGGCAGGCAGAGAGAGAAGAGGAAGCAGGCTTCCCACTGAGCAGAGAGCCCGATGCGGGCCTCGATCCCAGGACCCTGAGATCATGACCTGAGCCGAAGGCAGAGGCTTTAACCCACTGAGCCACCCAGGCGCCCCCAGATGCAGCTTCTAACATCTGTCCACCGTTGGCTTTTTGTGGCTCTGCCAGCAGACGAGTCCTTTGCCTGGGGCTTCTCCTGTCCCTGTGTCCATACTAATCCTGGCTCCCCAAACTCCTAAGCTAGCCCCAGACATAAGATGTTGGACTTCCTGGTTCTGGAAAATGGCATGTACGACTGCACCTAGAACAAACCCCTCATTTCACTGTGCAGGGCTGACCAGGAGAACACAGGCTGGGTTGTCACCCAGGAAGACTATTTAATCCACCAGCTGAGCTCCCCCTGGGCAAAGCCAGTTGGATGGTAGAAGTAATCAATCTTGGCTCACAGCTCTGAGTAACTAGCCTGGAGGAGGAACAGATAGGAAGCATGAGTCATCATTGGGAGAGAGCTGTTAATAGACAGTGACGGTGAGGTGTGCAGGCAGGGATGGAGTTCGGCCTGGCCCCTCAGCTGGGAGGAGAATATCCAGGTCATCATCTCAGGAGGTGCTGAGAACAAAGAAGCCCCTCTCTAATGACAGCAACGTCAATGCTCGGGCCTCCAGAACCTTCCTCCTTCTAGATATTTGAGTTACAGCTTAGAAAAAGAAGACACGTGGTTGACTCCAAATATATCTGATCCATACAGACTGAATTTTTATTATTTATTTTTAGAGATTTGGTTTATTTCTTTGCGAGAGAGAGAAGCAGGAAGAGACGGAGAGCGATAAGCAGACTGCACAATGAGTGGAGGACCCGACTTGGGGCTCGATCCCACAACTCTGAGATCATGACCCGAAACCGAAATCAAGAGCTGGAAGCTCAATGGACTAAGCCAGCCAGGTGCCCCCTTACAGACTGAATTTTTAAAGAAAGTTGCCAGTTACTGTTTTATGACAGTGAGCTGATGGCCTAGCGTCAACCGACGCATTTGTTAGAGAGACAGAAGCCAAATGGTAATCAGCTCAAGACCGCCATGCACTCAAGACCGCCATGTTCACTGGCCATGAGTGGTCAACCACACTTGGGAAACCTAGTGAAACACAGTCAAACATTAAGTGTAGGACTTCTCAGGGTGTTTGATATGCTAGTGCATGTAGCTCTCCAAGGGGAGTCAGAGAGGCCATTTGTCCCATCTCTATACCTCGGTGACACCATAAAGCCAGCTCCAATTTGCCCGCTCCAGCCTTCCCTGACCACAGAGAAGGGCACAGTGCTGTTCCTTATGATGACCCATTCTGTGCACTGAACACTTAATCTCATGAAGATGGTTTATTCTTTGTGCTGTTTTTGGTCATAAAGTCTTTTAACATTAATAGATTTTATTTTTGAGAGCAGTTTTAGCAGTCACACCAACTCTATGCATTTATTAATGCCACCTGTCTACTGTATAATGCCTAGAGTCACTATGAATAACAGGCACTGAAAAAGTTGTTGCCTGATATCAAATCAGGAAGTGATACAAACCTGAGAGTGATATAAAGCCACGCAATAGAAGGGAGTGTGTAAAATAACATATCACATCAGCTATAAGAACGAAAGTAAAATGGACAGTGAGGACCAATTCTGTCACCCTGCCAGACACATGTGAGGCCTGCTTGACCTGGAAGGCGGTTCCACGAGGGAAAAGTCCCCAGTGAGTGGTGTCATCAGAGGGCATGGCTTGGAGGGAGGGCTGAGATTCTGGAGTATCCCATTTACAGTTTATATCCTCTGTAAACACTGGCCAGAAGGGTGTGCTCTGTTTTCCCTCAAACTGTCTCTAAAAATACCCTCAGTTTGAAGTACATAATAGTGAAGCTGAGAATCCCACATCGCCCCTAGATTTCTGCCTCCATTTTCGTTGCAGTTCACAAATCAGCTCTTGTCAACTTAACAGCATCACTGAACAAAAGCTTGGGGCTTGAAGGGTGTGTCTTAGTCATAACAATACTGACTATTATAGACTGAGTGCTGTGAGGCTCCAAGCTCCTCTGATGAGCTCTATGTATCCTGTCTTTTTTTAAAAAAAATTGACTTATTATTTGAGAGAGACAGAGAAAGAGAGAGACGGGGGGAGAGATGGCACATGTGTGCATGGGGGAAGGGGCAATGGGAGAGCGACAATCTCAAGCAGACTCCACACTGAGCGTGGAGCCTGACATAGGGCTTAATCTCACCGCCTTGAGATGACGACCTGAGCTGAAATCAAGAGTTGGATGCTCAACCCACTGAGCCACCCAGACCCCCCATATTGTCTTCTTTAGTCCTTAAATAGTTCTGTCTATTGGCTCCATGTTATAGATGAAGAAACTGAAGTTCCGAGACACCGAGCTGGTAAGTAGCAGAGCAAGGTTCAAACTCAAGTTCCTTCTCCTTGCGCCCAAAGCTCAAAGAAACCTAACCACGGTGCTCTGTGGCCTCCCCTCTGATGAATGGCACACAACAGGAGATAGAGAAACCAAGAGCACAAAGGATGGGGGCGGGGAAAGGGAAGGGAGGCAAGTGGGAAGGACAGAGCAGCATGTGGAGGAGAGGAAGTTGGCATCTGGAGGAGGTGCACGTGTGGCCTGGCACTGGGGCCAGCAGGCCTTTGAGAAGTGGGAACAGAGCAGAGAAGTTGCTGGTGCCTGCTAGAGAAATAGGTCACAAAATATGCAGAAGCCATTTCCTCTCTCAAGGAAGATAAACAATAGATTCATAAACAAATTTTACAAAGCTGTCCAGCTATTTAAAGCATTCTGGTAGGGACTCATATCCTTTGTGAATAAAGTTCATTTGCCCCAAATGGTCCACAGTTACCTTGGGGAGAGGGAAAATGGGAAAACAGGTGGGGACATACTCTTCACAGAGCATCACCTGCTGCCCTGGGACTGTGCCCTCTCTGAGCTTTGGTTCACTCTTTTGGCATAAGGACTAGTAATTTCTGCCATACAGAGCTACGGCAGGGAAGAAAGAAGATAATACTTTCGGGCAATATGATAGACCAGATATCCCACTTGACCTTCCCAATCCAAACAACTAACATGTTGGACAACATTTAAAATATAAAAATTGTATACACATCACTGAGCTCATACCAATGCAAGGACTCTTCAGAGACCAAACACAAATCCAAAGCAGGAACCCTGGGAGGTGAGCTAGCAGCAAAGCTGACTGCCGTAAGAGCTGCACAGTGCTCAGGAGACAGGAGGAAAAAAACCTCATTCCTCCATAAAGTTGGGGCTCCACACTCAGTGAACGAGAAATAAATGCATAACACAGAAGGAGACTGCAAGGAAACCTGACCTTGGGTTGGTGGAATGGGAGACAAATCTCTCCTGAAAATTTGTGGGTTGTTTTCTTTTATTTTTCCTCTTTTTTTTTCTTTTTGAGAGAGGGAGGGGCAGAGGGAGAGGGAGAGAGAGAATCCCAAGTGGGCTCAACCCCCAGTGCACATCTGACGCAGGGCTCCATCTGACAATCCTGAGATCATGACCTGAGAAGAAATCAACAGTCAGTGGCTTAATTGACTGAGTCATCCAGGTGTCCCTTCGCTTTTAGAGAGAGAAAGAGTGTGCATGAGGGGAGGGGGCAGAGGGAGAGGGAGAGAATCTTAAGCAGACTCTGTGCTGAGCATGGAGCTGGACTTGGGGTTTTATCTCATGACCCTGAAATCATGACCCGAGTCAAAATCAAGAGTCAGACGCTTAACTGACTGAGTCACCCAGGTGCCCCTCTCCTGAAAATGATACCATAAGCTAGACCTCACATATGTGTGCACTTTGAATACATGCTTCTTATATAGTCAGAGAAATCTTAAGTAGAAAACTAATTTAAAGTGATTATTGGTTGCTAGTGACCCCAAACAATTAGCAGAAATGAATATAAGTTCTCTCTGGAAAAGTCAACATCAACAAATACCTCAAATAATTCTCGAAGTTTTAAGGAAAATAAGCAGCTTGCAGGAAAGAAGACACCATGAGTACTAGCCAGCAGACACAACAGACAGCAGAACTAGACCTCCAAGAATTTCTGAATCTCGAACTATCAGACATGAGAGTTTACAATTTCTAAATAGCTAATTCAGTAGATTACAGAAATAAAAAAGAAGTTTGCAAATAAGAGCAAGAAATAAGAGACTAGAAAAAATCAACAAGCAGAAGAATAATGAGCCAGAATGCCTGGAAATGATAAATAAAACAACCAAAGGAAAATTGATGGAATCAGTGGGTGGATTAAAGTGCACTTGAAACCCAGAATATGTGAGTTGAATGTAAGGCAGATCTGAAGAAATTATTCAGAGGTCAGCCCTAAGATACAAAGAGATTGAAAAGATGAAACAGAGAGCTACAGAGAATAGAGTGAGAAGGTCTAACATAAGTCTAACAGGAGTTCCAGAAGATGATACTAGGGAGAATGGAAAAGAGGCATTATTCAAAGAAATGAAGGGTGGAAAATTTCTAGGACTGTTGAAAGACACCCACCTTTAGCTCTAGGAATCCCAACAAAACCCAAGCAGAATGAAAACAGAAAAACTTACACCTAGTTGCATGGTATGGAAGCTGCAGAACCCAAAAGAACACAATGTGTATTGTTGCTGTTGCTCAAGATTTTATTTATTTATTTGAGAGAGCGAGAAAGAGAGAGAACAATCAGGGGGAGGAGGAGGGGGAGAAGTAGACTCCCTGCTGAGCAGGGAGCCCAATGCAGGATTTGATCCCAGAATCCTGGGATCATGACCTGAGCCGAAGGAAGATGCTTCACTGACTGAGCCAACCAGGTGCCCTGAAAACAATGTTTTTAACACAGCCAGGGAGAAATACCAGGTCACTTATAGAGGACCAGAAGCTGGACTGACAGCCAACTTCTCATCAGCAATTTCAAAGCCACATAATGGCTTCAGTGACTTAAGAGAATATATTCAGTAAAACCACCTTTCAAGACAGCAAAATAAAGAGATTTCCAAGCCAACAAAAGCCCAAAACCAAACCAAACCAGACCAGGAAAAACACATGGGAATTACCTCCACCAGACTCACTAAAGGCTACTGCTAAAGGATTTATTTCAAGCAGAGGGAAACCATCTGAGATTCATGAAAGAATGGTAAGAAAAGACAATGGTAAGTATGTGGGTACATCTGCACAAATGAAACAGTGATGTCTGACTGGTAGGGAAAACCAGAGGATAGAATGAAAACATGGGATACTAATTGCAGATAGATTGGGAGAGGCAGTGACTAGAACTGAACCAGTCTAGAGTTCCCGCATTGTTGGGGAGGAAGGTTAAGACCTTGATTAATTTTAGACTTATACTAAGTCTGCTACAACAGCTCGAGCAACCACTGGGAGAACTTTCAGAAAGCGTAGAACTTGCAACTACGATGGGAAATGGAATGGGGGCGGGGGGCAGAGACAGCTCAGTCTGGAAGAGCAGAAAAAGCTGCAAGTCCATCAAGGTGGTATCTCAACTCATCAATATGATACACCAATTCTAAGCATGGAGACACCAAATTGCATTGCCTTCAAATATATAGAACTGACAAGTCCAGTGGGAGATTTTTAACACATTTCACTCAATAACTGATAGATTCATCAGACAAAAATAGAAAAGGACAAATTATAAATGATTTGAACCATACCATGAATGAATTAATTTTGACCATCCTATATAAAAAACTATATCCAACAATTAGAGAATAGACATTTTTTTTGAGTGCTCAGGGAATCTTTGAGAAAAAAGTTGAAAGATAAAATATGAAAAGGGATTGGGCTTCTTTCAAACTCTCTCCAAGGATCTAAACCTGTTTGGTCTCGATGTACCTTGAGTGTACTGCAGTGACTATCACAAAGGAGGCTCTTAAGAGGTCCTGATTGAAGAATGGTTTGCAGAGGGTTCTCTGTGGAGGCTGGCAGAGGTTAAGTAAGCATGGGAGCCCTTTCCAACACGGAGAGGGACAAGAGGACAAGGTGAGTGGGACCAGTCTCCACAGAGAGTGGATACAAACAAGAAAAGCAGAGTCATGACCTCCATCTTCCCATCCAAAGCAAAAGTCACGTGGAAAAGATTTTGAAAGCCTAGTCTTTGTGGTTCCAAATGGCAGAGCAGAGAAGGGCAGACAGGAATCACAGAGAAGAGTTGCTCCCAAATTGGGATGAAATTTCCAATAATTCACTGCTCAACTTTGGTTAGGGATTGGCCTCACTGATCCTTCAAGACCCCTTACAACCTTGTGTGGGACAGGAGTCTGTCCTTGAGTCCCACATCACAGACTAACTGTCCTTCTAATATCATTCTTTCCAGAGATTCCTTCACCCCAAATTCCCTGGATATATATAACCCCTAGAAGATAATGCCAAAGGTCCCAGATTCAGGAGGTGGTGGAGGAACAATGAGAGCTATAGTCACCAGATCTCCAATTTGCTACCCTTTCTTCTCTGCCAGTGGTGTTTCTACTAACTGCCGCGGGCATGCTTTGCCCTTCGAGGCTGACGTGCACCTTCTAAGCCTACCCATGTGCCAGTAAACCCCATCCTTTAAGCACACAGTGAGAGATCACAGAAGCACAGAGCACTAATTAAAACAAAAATGCTGAACCTTCCAGGAGAAAGACAAGCAAGCTTACCTTGACCTCTGCAGCTGATGGCTGAGTTGGGGGCCTGGCTCTGGGGGCTTCTCCTGCGGCCGGCCAGTCATGCTGCTCTCATGCTGCTGGACAGGTGGGAAGAGGAGGCCTGATTCTGCGGGGGCAAAAGCAGGAAAAGTCACTCACTCCTTCATTGTCTGCTCCTAGCTCTCCATTACCAGCCTGCAGGGGTCCTATCCAAAAGCCCAGGGAATTCCTCTCACGTCCTCTGGGAGGAGGCACACATGGATGGGACAAACATTTCCCATGCCCTACAATGTGCCATGCGGGGATCTGAGGAATGCCCTCCCTGCTCTCAAGAAACAGTTGAGAGAAAGGGAGGAGGAGAGGAGGGAGGGAGATGCGCACACGTTTCATTACAATATAATTTGGTAAGTGCTGTGATTTCCCCAAATTCATTCAACAGCCTACCTGTCCCACAGGGAGCAGAGGCAGCTCACATTTGCTACCCATAGGCCTTCCCAAAGAACTTGGCAGGTGAGTTGTCTGTTTGTGTTTTAATTTCCAATCCGCTGCGGATAACTCTTTTTATAAAAGGTAATGAAAATGAACTGGTGGACAAATGAAATGAAAAAATGCTAATACAAAGCACCACCTTCAATGATCTGACTCAATAGTTTACTCTGTCCAGTCAGGATGGAAGTTTCTAAGTGCTTCCTTGCCATTTCTGTCCTCATCTTGTGGACGAGTAAGCAATTTGTGGCCAGTGCCATTCCGAAAACCACAGGTAAGTAGCACTGTAGAAGTTCAGCCAGAATTGGGCTCTCCCAAGATGTCGGGCTGATCCCTTGACAGGGAGGTGAACAATGTGAGCGATGCCAAACTCACCCTCGGACTACAGATCCGAGAGTCTCTCTCCAGGATGGAGGGCCACTGGGGGACTTTGGGGAAAGTGTCGGGCTAGATACAGTGGAACCTGCTGCGTTCAGGTTACAGAGCATGGGGCTCATGGACCTTGCTCAAAACTTCCCAGCCCTAACTCCAACAACCCCAGCCAAAGCTACCTCCCTGGTCAGGAAGAACAAAGTGTTACCTATTAAAAGGGACTGGGACATTACAGAAAATAAATCAGTTCCGAGATGTCAAGAGAGCTGCTGGTGTTCATTCCTACTATTTGATGCCATAAAAATGATATTTTTTTTACATTGAGAAATCCTTTGTCTGTGACAGCCAGCTCCTCCCCCCACAAAGCCTTTAAATGCCTACTGCCTTAATACTTGAGGGAGAGATTACAAGTCATTTTCATCCATTTGAATGTTTAAGAGAATGTGTTCATTCCTCTAAACTCTCAGCTTTTAAGTAGTTCTTATTTTAAACTTTAGACGATAACTCCACAGAAGAAAAACTTCCCTTTTCAAAGCCCTTTTTTTTTTTTTTAAAGAAAACCCTCATATAGTCTCGCTCCCTGCTTCTAATGCTAAATCATCTGCAATTTGGGAGTTTGTTGCTCATGAAATTCTAGCGAGAAGTACATCATCAACAGTCCTATAGCAACAGAACGCTGTGGAAGAGATGTCTGTGATGTTACAAAGATTGTGTATCATTATCTCTGAATGGTGGGGAAGAGAAGGTGATGGCCATAGCTGTTTATGGAGAGATAAGTCAATATAGTAACTGGCAAGCTGTGTAGTAGACATTAGCAAGAAGCTAAACTGTGGCGTGGGTTGGGAAGCAGGAACACACTTCTCTCAGTCTCCATGACTAACGCGCCGTCCTGTCTCTCAGCAAGGACCCCGGCCTTAGCCCGAGTCCTTGGAGCTGGCTGTCTCACGGGCAAGAGCTGTGCTAGGCAACCAGAGAGCCAAGCGTTATTGGCCATCTACTGTATGTCAGGGGCTGCCGCAGGCCTCCAGGGTTCTCAATATGGGTTCTCCTTCCAGGCAGCCCAAGACAGACATGGAAGCAGGTATTTACAACCTCCCCACCCTGTTTAAAAAAAAAAAAAAAAAGGACCACACTGGCTGGAGTTAAGGGAGAAGTGAGTAACTAGCTCAATCCATCTCTCCCACCATCCATTCATCCATCCAATGGTGAGTGAGTGATGGTATGCACCATGCACTAGGCCGAGAACACGTGAGACCAAAGTGGTCCCTGTCTTCACGAAGCTTATAGTCTAGCGGGAGAAACAAACATTAATGGATTAGAAGTAACTGTAATAGTGATATGCTCTAAGGAAGTATGGCTACTGCTATAAGAACATGTGACGGGTTTAGATGTGGCATGGAAGAGGGTCACTGGTACTTTCCTAAGGCGCCGGTCTGCAATCAGAGCCCTCAGAATACATTACTGAAGCAAAACAGAGCGGACAGGAGAGAAACAAGAGAGAAAAGGCGTTGCCGGTGCAATGAACGGACTATGCAAAGGTTCTGGGAGGAGGGGCAAGGCACATTCTAGTTACGAAAGGAGGCTTGTAATAAGGACCAGACTGGTTCTTGGCCTCACACCACGCTTCAATCACTGTGGTATTCAAGGCAAGCATGAAAGTTGTGCAGGTTTTTCAAAATGCCCAAGAAGTTACCGACGGCAAGCCAGGAATAGAAGGTGCACCCGTCCACATACGGTGCCATTCTCTCTCATCCTGAGCTGGGACAAGACATCCAAAATAGGGGCCATCCTGCACTCCCTCCAAGTTTAGACCAAGTTTCGGCACTCTTACTATGTTCTTTGCAGCAGTGGCAACTTGGTTCAATTCAAATGATAAAATGATAAAAATGAGTTGATCAGTGTTCCTAAGAGAGACAGTGTGTGGGTTCTGGAATGTGGATGAGCATTCCATTATTAAGATTACTGCAGGAGAAGCATCCTGAGGGGGAGCTACTTTAAGAAAATTCATACAATTTCATGTATGGAACATGAGCTTTGGGTCCCAACAGGGCCGGGTCCCAATCTGGCTCATCCTTCCAATGCCATTTGGCTCCTGTTCCTCTTCTGAAACAGGATTAGCAGTGCCTCCTTGCAAGGGTCTGAAAGGGTCAGCAAGAAGCACACTGCCTGGCTCCAAGAAGCCCCTGATTAAGGGGCAGCATTTCCATTCCTGTACCCCAGCAAGCAGGGGACAGGGATAGCCACAGCACTCCCTCAATGTGAAAATCAGCAAGAATCCATGAAGTGATCTCCCAGCCACTACTGGGGCTGCAGGGCAGCCCTGCAAGGGCTCCGGGATTATCTCTCTGTGGCCAGTATCCTGATGACTCACCATCTCTTGGTGTGTACACTTGATGGTCCCCCCCAGCCACAAGCCCCACTCTACGCACTGAGTCAGACCTCATCTGCCCCAGGATCATTTGCATCGGAGGAATCCCAGTGTCCTTCCACAGATTTACGGGGAGCTCCACTCAGGAGCTCTGGGCGCCCACCACGAACACCAGGGTTCCTTTGGACACAAAGCAGAGCCCCAGAGGGTAGAGGAGATGGAACAGCTACCACATTGTACCACAGACTAGGCATGGTGCTGGGACTTCCCAACGATCGCCTCTAATATTTACAACAATCCAGTCACTGTGGGTATCACAATTTAACAAGTAGGAAACTGAGGCCTGCTGACTTACCCAAGACCACAGAACTGAGCAGTGGAGCCAGACCCCGAAGCCCGGAATCCCCTCCACTTTACTCCATCACCACACCACCTTACAGGGACAGAAATCTTATTCTCTCTCTCCCAGACGGCCAAGGAGGACACGGCCCTGGAAGGTTGTGTGCCTTTCCAAGGATCTGCAGCCAGCAAGCCACCAGGCAAGGCCAGACTCTACCCACTGCCCCCCCACTGCTGTTTGGGCCTCAGTTTCCCTTCTGCACTCATGGTGACAAATGCCCCCTTATATACCACATTATTGTCAGAGTTAAGGGGAGGGACAAAGATTTAGAGATCTGGGGGGGAGGGAAAATTAATTTACAGAAACAAACACTTTAAATGGGAGGGCTGTCCTCAGCCACAAAGCAAGTTGTAATGAAAAGAAGAGCTCGGGGACGCCTGGATGGCTCAGTTGGTTAAGCGTCTGCCTTTGGCTCAGGGCACCATCTCGAGGTCCTGGGATCGAGCCCTGCATCATGCTCCCTCCTCGGCGGGAGTCTGCTACTCCCTCTGCCTCTATCCACCACCCCATCTCCACTCATGCTCACTCTCTCTCTCAAATAAATAAATGAAATCTTAAAATATAAAGTAAAGAAGAGCTCACATCCTGCCCTAATGGTTGGGGGAAGATTTAGCGGGGACATAAGATCTACAAAAGAGAGCCTCTGATATGGGAAGCAGGACCAAATGAAGTACGAAGAATTCCCTCCATGCCACCCACAATAAATTAGAAATTGGTATAGAATTTAAAAAGATGGAAAAGGAGGACGGGGAGGAGAAAAAAAAAACAAGGAGGAGGAGGAGGATTCAGTTCGTAGCCTGAATTTAAGAAACAGTCTGAAGACTAATCGAAGCAATGAGAAATCTCAGACTGCAGGTGCTTGGGAGCAACCATTCCGTCCAATGAACAAGCACTACACAGAGACAGTGGTGGCACGGAAGCAGATCTAATTTTCAAGTGAGATGCATTCCCCCACCAGCCAGGGGAAGCTCGGAAGCTCTTTAGATGGGGGGAAGAGACTCATTCTCTCTCTAAACAGCTTTTCTTTTGGTGCCCGCTCCCACTCCCACGGAGGTTCAAAAAAAAAACAAAAACAAAAAACAAAAAACAAACAAAACAAAAAACAGCTATCCTGCATGGCTGGAGGAGGTCCTGCTCAGACCACTATGAGACAGAGGTGGACCATTTAATCCAGCCTTCTTGCACCTGGTTATTCCAGAACACAGAAGCTGGGCCATTCAGATCAATAGCAGAAGAGCTCAAACACTGAGAATGAATCATCAGTCTCATTGTAGACTGATGACGAACAGCAGACCACTAGCCGCTCTACACCCTCCTTAGGCCTCCTACCCGCTTGCACATGGCCCCAGCCAGCTTGTCTTTGGGGCTTTACACACCCCAAGCTCTTTCCCACCCCAGGTCCTTTGCACATACCAGTCTCTCTGACTAGGATGTTCTACTCCTAGCTCCTCCCTCATTAGCATCTAGTCAAGTTTTCAGGTTATAGCTTCAGTGAGACTTCCCTGACTCTCCACAAATATAACTGTGCAGCAGTACTTACCCACAGTTGCAACCAGTTAATTATGTGATTAGCTACCTGGTCTCCCCAGTCCCACTATAAATCCTTCCATGGCATGGGCAATGTCTTTTTTTTTTTTTTTTAAACCACTGTGTTCCATTGGCTGGCACAGCAGTTCTCAATCCTGACTGCACATCAAAACCATCTGGAGAGTTTAGAAAACCATGGATGCTTGGGTTCTACCACAAACCTATTAAACAATAGTGTTTAAAGTTTGCCAAGTGGTTGTACTATGTGGCCAAGGCTGAGAACCGCTGACTTAAGGAGGTCATGGGTGCTGGGTTTATGCCCTAGAGCACTCTTGCAGTGGCCCCGGAGTTCCAGTTGACCTTGTTCCCATTGCTTGTGTATACAATGTAGCACTTAAATGTTGTTTTTCACTCCAGAGATTAAATTTGAGGAAATTCCGGAAGAGGGAAAACAAAATCCTCATTGTCAGAGAGGAATACTATGCCTTTCGCTCTTTCTCCCCATACAGTCCCCCTCCCCAGCATACCTCTGTCCTCTCATCCTGCTTTATCACCTTGATCCTCAGAGCCACAGAATTAACGTGATGTGTTCCTGAAATACACTCAAATGTTAGGGATGAAATCTACTAATTTTTGTAAAATTCAAACAGGCCTAGCTATACAATGAAATAAGATGCAAAGATTTCACACTGAGTTTTATTGAAACAGGAGTGATCAAAGCCAGTTTGTACTGCGACAGGCCGGCTGAAGCAGCCTCTCTGTCCCCAGGTGATCTGTGTGCCTAATAAAGTGTGAGCAGCCCCTGTCTCTTCAGCTGTGTGGTCCAACATAGGAAGTACTAGTCACAAGCAGCTCTTCCCATTAAAATAAGATGAAATAAACTTAAAAAAATCAGTTCTTCCAGTTTTACTAGCCACATTTTATCTCTCTCTCTCTCTCTCTCTCTCTCTATCTCTCTATCTATCTATCTATCTATCTATCTATCTATCTATCTATCTTATCTATCTATCATCTATCTGCCAGGGACAGCGTGAGAGAGCGAGAGAGAGAACACAAGTAGAGGGGAGTAGGAGAAGGAGAAGCAGGCTTCTCGCTGAGCAAGGAGCCCCATGGGGGCTTGGTCCCAGGACCCTAGGATCATGACCTGAGCCGAAGGCAGACGCTTAACGACTGAGCCACCCAGACGTCCCTACTCACCACATTTTAAGCATTCAGTAGCCACATGCGGCTAGTGGCTACCATACTGAATGGCACAGAACAGAACATTTCCATCACTGCTAAGAGTTCCGTGTGACAGGCATTCTTCCAGAGCAAAGTATCGTTACCTGGGCACTAGTGAAGGTTGGGCAGGATAATTCTTTGTTGTGGGGGAGCTTCCAGCATATGGTGGAGCGGTAGATCTCAACCTCGGGTGATTTTTGCCCTTCAAGGAACACCTGGCAACATCCAGAGCCAGGTTTTGGTTGTCACAGGTGGGGATTCTCTAGCATCTAATGGGCCGAGGCCAGAGGTGCTGCTAAAATCCCTACAGCACACAAGGCAGTCCCCACAACAAAGAATGACCTGGTCCCAAATGTCAGTAGTGCTGAGGTAAGAAACTGCTCTAAGTTAATCAAGGAAACACATCCGTTCTCAGGGAAACTGGTGGCAGGAGACTCCTAAGACCAAAGTGCCCCTAAGCTGCTCCTTCCTCAACTTCAGAACCCTGAGAACAACTGTCTAGGCAAACAAGTGTCTCTATTTGTCAAGAATGCAGAGTAAGAAGTTTCCAGAATAATCTATGAATTCTCATTTTTAAAATGAAGTCTCTGCACTTGGAACCTAAGGACTGGGAAAAGTAGACATTCATTTTTGGCATTGTGGTTTGGAATGTGTGATTAATTCCAGAGGAAACCAAGTCTGCTTGTCGGATGAACGATATTCCTTCGTTCACACATCTACTTATTTGGAAGTATTTGCTGAGCACCTACTAAGTGTGAGGTACTTTTCTAGTGTTAGAAACAGAGCAGTCAATAAAAGAAGCTGGGTCCCTGCCCCACGGAGCTGACTCCTTCTAGGGAAGACTAACAGTACACAAGGAAACAAATACACCAGTAGTGGGAGGGTGGGAATGATACTGTCAGGAAGGAAAATAGGCCAGGGTAAGGAGACCGCAGTGAAGTGATGCCCCGAGGTCATCCCTCTGAAGAATGAACAGGAAAGGTCAGCCAGAAAGGTGGCATCTGGGCAGAGACCTGAATGAACTCCGATTGAACAAGGTAATTCAAGGAGGCAAGAGAGTCCGAGGCAGGGGGAAGAGCGGGTGCTAGGTCCTTTGGTGATACAAGCTCAGGGGAGAGGGGAGGGCTGGTAGAGAGGTCAGCGAGGCAGGCAGGGACCAGTTGGGAGGGCCAGGAAGCCACCGGAAGGCTCTGAGCAGAGGGGAGGTGCGGCTTGGTTAATGTTTCACGGTGGGAACAAACTATGGGATGACAAGAGTGGGGAAGGACAGACCAGTTAGGAGGCTGCTACGGTCTTCCAGGCAAGACACCGCCATGACATTATTAATCAATCAACGAAATCATTAATACTAATACCAGCTCTCTAACTGGCCAATGCTATTCATATTCTATCTCAGACAGATCATGGGCAGACCAAGCATCCTATTCAAGCCACCTCTATGGGAAAATACACTCTGAGTTCCAAATGGTCAACTTGCGTTTTAAGCTGGGGACTGTGTGATCTAAGAAAAGACGACAGAAAAGGGATTTGGAGGTTGGGAAGCTCTGCAGGAGGAAAAAGGGAGTATTCCCCAATTCCCTCTCTTTCTCCAACAGCATCAGAGAAGAGGAGTCTGAGAGGGGCCTTTCCACCACATTCTTCCAAGAGTTGTTGGGTAGTGAGTGGCTGAGACCTACTCTCCAGCTATAGGCAGAGCAGAAGGGGAAGGACCGGTTCTCCTGGAAGGATGGCATTGCAGCTGAAAAAGAAGGAGGGCATGGAGTCTCTTCCAGAAGCAAGAAAGCCTCTATTTCTGGGGTTTCTTGGGTTTCAGGGCAAAACAGAGTCAGGGAAACAGCCATGGAGTCAGCAGACATAGCTCAGAATAATCTAGCCATCCCTCTTCCTAATTGCCCAGCACTGGACACGCCACCCACTCTCCCCAGTCCTCTGTAAAATGGGAGACCCTGCCTCTCAGCACGGTTAGGAGCGAGCAAATCAGACGATGCCCACAAGGAGGGTAACAACAGCTTCCGGCCCACGTGCCGAAGGGTGGGCACCTGTGTCTTCGGAACAGATGCAGAACCTACCACGGTCCATGGGTGTGGTGTGTCCGGTGATTCAGCTCTACCCATGGGAAGGGGCTTTCCTTTCATTAATTTATCTCTCCAACACACATTCACGGGGTCTTAGTGCTGGATGTGGTTTCTTTTCTTTTCTTTTTTTTTTTTTTAAAGATTTTATTTATTTATTTGACAGAGAGATCACAAGTAGGCAGAGAGGCAGGCAGAGAGAGAGGAGGAAGCAGGCTTCCCGCTGAGCAGAGAGCCCAATGTGGGCCTTGATCCCAGGACCCTGAGATCATGACCTGAGCTGAAGGCAGAGGCTTTAACCCACTGAGCTACCCAGACGCCCTGGATGTGGTTTCTGGAAGAAACAGAGTAAGATGCAGCATCTCCTCCCTAGGAACACAGGAGCAGTGGGGGTGGTGGGAGATAGGACATCAGGTTCCTCTAACCCTCTTTTTCCCCTGATGTGTGGCGACCCTGCTCAGATGGTTCTCATGCTGTGAGACTAGAGCCAGCAGCCTTCTGGGGCCGGCACACTTCATTTGTCTACGGGAGGCTAGCAGCGATCAGCCTGGGGACCGCTCCACGCCAGTGAGCAGGCATGATCGGTTCTCCTGGAGGAAGAGAATAGGGAGGAAAAGGCAGGACTGGCTGGGTTGACAGGGACACAGGAAAAGTGTCTGCCTTCAGGCAGGCCTTGCTTCCAGGCCCTGCTCCCTCCCTGCAGCAGACGTGGCCCCGAGAGAGAAGACCAGGACAGGTCAGGGGCGGACAAAACACCTGCTCCTGACCCCCAGATGGCCCAGTGCTTGGCGTCTTCTCAAGTGCTTCCCAAGGAACGTCTTCAAGAGAAGGCCCCAGCTCTGAGTCATCTCAAGTAGAGAAGGGACCTTGTAAAAATAACTCCCAAGTATGAGGAACCTGTATTCACATTATTCATGAAACAAAGAACAAAAAAGCAGGGCAGGAAGCAGAGGAGGAAAGTGTCGTTCACATCAGTTTTCTTCACATGACAAGCCGCCAAGAACTCATTTGCTGAGCCCCATCTCTCCCTCTCTCCCCTCCTCTCTCCTTAGAGCGATTACATAAGCAGAAGAAAGGGTCTCCTTTTAACCTTTTGATTCTCCTACCCACCCTCCTTCAGCTGTCACCCCCAAATCTGAGGCTTCCCGGTAATCTGGGATGGTATCCAGAGGGGTGCAGGCTGTATCTGCCCGGACAGGGAATGCCCTTGAAGCCCCAAGAGCCTCCACCAGGTGCCAGGGGAGGCACATCTGCCACTGTGACCGGAAATACTTTAGTAAACATCTAGAATATCAAAAGGAACACACCTCATAATCCCATCACTTTGTGAGAATATTTATTTCTATTTTTTTTGCTAAATTTTTAAGGAACTATGGTTTGAGATCATATCAGTGACAGAGACGAGAGAGAGCACAAGTGGGGAGAAGAGGGAGAAGCAGGCTCCCTGCTGAGCAGAGAGCCTGATGCGGGCCTCGATCCCAGGACCCGAGATCATGACCTGAGCCAAAGGCAGATGTCCGACTGAGCCACCCAGGCGCCCATATATATAATTTTGTATCTTGTTTCTAAGATAAGCATTTTGTCATGTTATTAAAAGCTCTTTGTAACTATTAGCTTTAACTATAGGATAATAATTCACTGAACATCGTGGTTCATTCCCTAATGCTATGAGAAACAGGAACCGGTATCCTCCCTGGGTTATTTTACCTAATAAGGCAGGTACTTTTAAGTGACCCATCTCTGAGCACTTACTATTCTGTGCTAGGGACCCTGCCTCCTGCCATGTTGGCTGGCTGTGAAGGTTAGATGTGGGGATGGTTTAATAGCATATTATCCCATGCAAAACAGATCCCCTTTCTCCACACTTGGAACTTCTATACCTCCTTGGTTGATGGCCCTTCTGGTCTACTCTTCTCACAGGAAAACCAGGGCCTTGCCCTCACTCTGCTGAGGGGAAACTCCAGGTCTGAGGAGCAGAGGACATGTGAACAACTGAAAGGCCTCGGATTGGTCACTGGGCGTCAGGGCTGGCCAATCACGGCCCGCCCACAGCCAGCCCCCTATTTAGACAAGGAGAGCTTTCCATGGAACACAGTCACACCCACCATCGATATACTGTCTACTGCTGCCTTCAGCCACAATAAGCAGACAAGTTGTGACAGAGACCATATGGCCCACAAGCCTAAAAAATATTCAGAACTTAGCTCTTTAAGACCATTTCCTGACCCCTGTGTTTGGAGGCCAAACATCCTCCACAATCCATGCTCCCCATTATTTAGTGAGAGGCGTCCCTCAGAGGCAGCTGCCCAGCCAGGAATTCCTGCCAGGTCTTCCCGCAGCAAGACGGGACCACGTGACCGATCCTCATGAATGAAACAAGGGCCCAGGGACGTTATGTCATCTTGGGGCCCTGCTGGTGAAGAGGGGGGTGAGCTTCTACTACCTTCTTTTTTCCTTTCCATCTGAACCCAGGGCCTCCTAGGCCTGCAGTATTCTCTTCATCGTTATTGCCCAGAAAGGAGCGTTTTTGGACACTTTTTTTTTTCTAACTGCCTTTCCCCATGAAATTATACCAAAGATACACCATATATCTGGTGAGGCACCATGTACATATCCATCGTATTTATGTAAGGAAAGTAAAATTGTTCTTGCCCCTGGGAACTAATTTTTGCCCCCTTGGTGTGATATTGCCCCCACTGAGAATGTACCCTCTAAAATACAGCAGAATCACAAGACAGAGGCACCTGGGTCCCTGAATAACCTTGTGGAGGAATGCCAGGCACACCAGAATACTTGCAGGTGATTGTTATCAAGTGCAAGAAATAACTAATCATATTAAACTCCCCCAAACTGGAAGACGATTGGGGCAGCTAACATTGCTTTAACAATGTTAATATAAGATCTAAATCACTTTTTTCAAAAGTATAGATTGGATAGTATGTGATATTACAAAGAGGGAATCTCTCCTAAAGCCCAAAGAAGGTAAATTTAGGAGTAAAAGTCTCTACGTACATGGGGGTGAGTTTAGCCTGTTAGCTCTTGAAGTAATATAGACAAAAATTTTAAACAGATTCAAGAAGGGCTGAGATTCCATCTTTGTTAGGTAGAACTTGGATAACACATTACTTAGATCCTTTTCATATGGATACATCATTGAAAGATGAAAGTGAAAGAAAAAAAATTTTAAAAGACATCACTTCAGGGTACCTGGGTGACTCAGTTGGTTAAGCATCCAACTCTTAATTTTGGCTCAGGTCATGATCTCAGGGTCCTGAAATCGAGCCCCATATCAGGCTCCGAGCCTGCTGAAGATTATTCTCTTTCTCGTTCTCCCTCTGCCTATCTCCCACCCAACGCACTCACATTCTTTTTGCCTCTAAAAAAAAAAAAAATCATTTCAAATAACAAAGGGAACAGGTAAGGGCTACTAGGGAAGAGACTGGAACAACTCTGTGAAAAATAAACAGATTATTATAGGTTAGAAACTGATGATGCAGGCACAGGAAGCCTGGGCCCACAGTAGATGTGAACATCACGGGAGTCTATCAGCCTGGCAGAATGGCCAAGAGGCTCATGACTCAGGGCAATGGAGGGCAGAAATCAGATGTGAGACTGAACAGGGGGGACATATGAAATCTGACATCAGAGGAGTTGAATCCTCCAGGGGAGGTTCACAGGGCAACTAAGTATCCCCTCTCCCCAGCAAAAAATGCCATTTTCCCCTGAAGAAACTGAATGGACCCAAAGAAAAGACAGGAGATCCAGAAAACAGTAGAACTAACCTAGTAAAATAGTAAAGGAATATCCCAGATGACAATTGTGTAGCAGGCCTAGAGAGCAACCAGGCCGAATTTGAGGAGAACAGAGGCTCTCGGAAGAAGGGAGGATATATAAAATACCCAACTGGCTGAAGGGCTTGAGAGTTAGAAAAATGACAATATGATAACAACAAATGGTTAAAAAAAAAAAGGCAATAAGATACTCTTGGAAAAATAAAAAGCTGCCAAAAAAAAAAAAAAAGCCTCCTAATATATTAGTACTTGGTTCCAAAGAGGATAACAGATCAGGCATCAGGGTCACACACTTAAATGCATTCATGGTGAAGCAAGTTAAGTTAATTATTAGAGCAGGTTAGGTATTAAGCACATGCATACACTGAATGAGTGGTAGGGACTGTGGCAAATGGGGTAGGAATGCCCATTCGAAAGGAGGCATCCTCAAGCAGAGTTATCATTTGGAAACTCAGACCATAGATGCCAGAGCTTCCAACTTTTAAATCAATATCCCAAACTCTAACTCTTTTATGAAAATTCTATTTTAAAGTATTGGCTGAAATTGGAAAAAAAAATCACTAGGCAAACCAAACAAATATGTCCAGGGGCAGACTCTCAATACACAATTTATCATTTACATATTCACTGTAAGACAAATCCTATCTGCTGATTTTTCAGTCTTTAGGATCAACCTGCAGATAAAGGATAGAAGATTTAATGACAATTAGAAATAATAATGTAAATGCTATCACCTTTATTGTAAAGATAAAAATAGAGATGACAGAAATTGGAAAATGGGAGGTAGCTAGGGTAAGAACACTAACATCTTCATCTTAGTGAGGAGAGAATCAAGAAATATTGTTGTTAATGAACAAGAAATATGATAGCAAGAATCTCACTTATAAAGCTAACCAAATAGAAGAACTATAAATAACAATACAACTATGTTGTGAGGATGTGGGGAGGGAGGTAGAAGGGTGGTATGAGCGAGCTAAATCATCACCTATCACAACAGGAAGTAAGTTGATAATTTCTAAAATAGGAGTGAAATAAAAGCACCTTATTTGCAGATATAGAGATAAGTGCCAGAGAGAAGTAACTGAAAGAGTTAAAAGTGGCTGCCCCCAAGGGAGTGGGGCTGGGTTAGGGAGAGAAGGAGACAGGAGACTGTTATTTTTATTATAAATTCTTCTGAATATGAACACTCGCAACCCTAGTAAAAAAAAAAAAAAAGGCTTTTGAAAGAATATGAAACAGATCCCTTCATGGGTTTGACTACTGAGATAGATAAGTAAGCCTACAAGCTGGTTGAGTAACACAGTACAAATAACTTAATGAATGGACAGAGTTGTGGGGAGGGTTAAGGGAGCCAATAATATATGGTGCAGCACTCAGAGACTAACACCAACAAGAAGCCCTTACCATCCCTAAATTTGAAGGGCAAGGGGAGGATATGGTGTTCCTGGAGCCCAGTGAGGCCGGAGCTCTGGGAGAGGGGCTGAGCTTTAAAAAAACAGCCAAGGCCAGAAATCAGATAAAGCAAGAGGATTAATACTCCAACTTTTCTTTCCTCTTGTTCTTAAATCTCCAGCTGGCATCTCCCATTAGTCAAGGCCAAATTAAACCCAGAGGGTAAAGTAGAGGAGGCCAGTTGATGCAAACCACAGAGGCCAGCCTCCCCAAGACACAGCAAGGCAGAGAATGGATCTGGAAGGAGGTGGGCAAAGAGAAAACAAGCAACACATACTCTCCAAACAAACAACTTTTCATACTCTCCATTACCTGAGAGTTAAAAAACAGATTAGATACCCAGAGTGGTAACCCTGACCTTCTCTAGTTCAGGAGCAGAACTACAGGTCTACCAGGAAGATGTGATAAAGGATATGTAATTTCCCCCCAGTTTTCATTAGTAAATATAGATGGATGACTTCCATATGTAGGCCCTGCATTAAGTCAAGGAGACGAACCACAATACATGAATTAAGAATCCCAACAACATGAAAAAAAGGAGAGAGACAGGCCTACACAGCAAGATAATGACACAATGCGGTCCAATGAACATCCAGAAATGTGCAACCACACATCTCCACGCCCCAAAACACAAAGCAACACACCTCTCCAGACTTTCCTAAACAGGGAAGACTTGATCGGCTCTTGAAGGGCAAATGAAATGAGATAAACAAGAGCGAGCAGTACTTGAGACATGTTCAGGGGCAGTGAGTAGGTCTGCTTGGTCACAGGAGGAATGAGAAGCAAGCTGGTCATCATGCTGAAACAACATAAAGGAGGGATCCAAATGTCAAGCTCAGGAGCTAAAACCTTCAAATCAAGTGATATGCCTGAAGCTATAGAGAAATTACATGGGCAGAATGTGAACCAATGTCAAAGAGAGTGGGAGGGGTTATAAAGGACTTGCTCCTATAGATATTAGTATCTGTAGAAGGATGAGAGGTCAGGAGCTAGGAAGGAAGGGAGGATGCATACAGGTAAGCATGGAGCTGTCATTTAAGATTCAGCTATAAGGTCATGACCTCTATTAAATTTTTCTGCCTTTTCTCAGTAGTGGGAACATTAAGCCCCGACTATCAGACCTTGGAACACTTCCCTGAACTCACGTTTCCTGCTATTACTGTATGAGATCTCTTGAGGACAAGAAGGGTGCTTATTCACCTTTATGTTCCAGATCAGTCAGGGCCTAGTCTATAACAAGAACCCCCCTGGATGGATGGATGGATGATGGATGGGGGGACAGGGGCCTGCATTACGGCAGTAATAATGCAAATGAATGAAACAGGAAAATCAAAGCATTTGGATCTTCCCAGAGTGTGCAGGGTGGATGCCTGTCTCTTTTGGAAAGTAGGAGATTATAACTTAATTGCTTTATGATTCTGCAAATATTCACCGGCTTTTGGAGGCAAGTTTGGTTATTAACAGTTTGTGCAACAAATTGGACACAGGAAACAAAGCACAGATGACAGAAGGTGGGTGGGGCTCAGGGCAAGAAGCAGAGACCAACGCACCCTCTCATATACCTTTTAGGAGGATGGGGTCAGACGGGTTGGCTTGCTTTACTTTGAGGTTTCGGTTGCTTCATTTTTTATAATTCATCTCAAGAGAATGACAAGGAACAAGAAGGTCGTATCCAGAGAACTGCTTCTCTACCACACACCAAAAACTCATGTATTACCATAGGCTTGTTTCTAACTAATGGTCTGGGCAAAAGTCACAGAAAGCAAGACAGTGCCCTTACGTTAGATTCCAGAAAAACACCAGCTGTTGAAATCAGACAGCCAGACTGGGGGCCTAATGATGAGTAAGAACAACTTCCTTCAAAATGTGCCATCACTATGGAAGAGACTTTTGGGTCCTTGGACGACAGCTCTAATCAGATGGGACTGTTGCCCCAAACATCACCACTGCCCGGACCAGTTATGGACTGCTGTCCCAAGCGTCACCACCCCCCGGACCAGTTATGGACTGCTGCCCCGAGCGTCACCATCCCCTGGACCAGTTACGGACTGCTGCCCCAAGTGTCACCATCCCCCGGACCATTTATGGACTGCAGCCCCAAGTGTCACCATCCCCCGGACCATTTATGGACTGCAGCCCCAAGCGTCACCATCCCCCGGAACATTTATGGACTGCTGCCCCAAGTGTCACCACCCCCCGGACCAGTTATGGACTGCTGCCCCAAGTGTCACCACCCCCCGGTCAAGTTATGGACTGCTGCCCCAAGTGTCACCATCCCCTGGACCAGTTTTGGATTGCTGCCCCAAGTGTCACCATCCCCCGGACCAGTTATGGGCTGCTGCCCCAAACGTCTCCACTCCCTGGACCAGTTATGTAATTACAGCAACTCCTACGTCAAGGGGCCAAAGAATGATTTTGAGATTCTACCTAGAATCTCTGAGACATTCAAGAAGCTCTTGAGAGACGATAAGATGACTAAGTAAGAGAAGGCAATGGCATCTGATAAAAACCTCAGTTCCGCCTCGACAGAGATGAGTGGTGGCTAACTGTCTACCTTGCCTACATTCAGGTAGGAAGACAGACTATGTTTGCTATCTCCTTGTATTGGAATGACGACATCCAGTGATGCCCTGCATCTCTTCTGCCCTGTGTATGTCCCCAAGTGATTTCAACAGCAAGTCTCCCAAGAACCCAGAGGAGGAGCTGGGGCAAGTTCCTCTAGTCACACTTGACAGATGAAAAATAAACTTGCATGACTCTGGATATGCAACTTGTCCCAGGGTCTCAGGGAGGAGCCCCCGACCCAGCCTGATCTGGAACACTACTCTCCTGATGACCCGGATGCAAGGGTGGTAACCGCCTCCCTCTTCTGTCTCTGAATCCAAGCACAGAGCCTGCTCCTGGGCTCGAGAAACACTTGGACAACAGATGACTCCTGGTGTCAAACCACTATGTCAGCCTCTCTGGGGAGCTGACTTCTTTGTAAGATGGGAATAACAATATTCTTCTCATGGGGCTCATGTGAGGCTCCCACACATTCGTACATGTACAGCTTCTACAACGCTGCCTGGCACGTGGCTGAAACTCCTTAACCTTAGCTGTTACTGTTATTGTTGATGGCGTCACTGCTGTGAAGAAGACAGCGAGAATGACGTACCGGGGGTGGGGCTCGTAACACGCTTGTAACACGCCTGAGGACGCAGCATTGGAGCAAGACTTAGGTAACAGAAAGCAGCCAGCCCCGATGGATCTGAGGAGGTGGGGGGCGGCTGGCAGGATGGGAGGGGGAGGTACCGCAGGGCAAAGGCTGGGACATGGGAGTGAGCCTGGCGTGTCTGAGGGGTGGAAGGCGGTGGCAATTTTGTGATGGTCACAATCCATTTTATACATCCCAATTCTTCCTATCTTTAATTTTTAGGAGGATATGTGGAATTCCCCATCTGGATAGCCACCCCACTGTAGGTAGAGTAGTAACAGCCGCTCTTGAGGGTTTGGTCAATGGATCTTGAAAGACCCACTTTGCTGAAAGTTTTTTAAAAGTCCCTTCAGCACTGTTCACACATTTCTAAAACAGATCTTACTTCTAGCCCATAGATGACTGGCTGGGGAAACTGAGGCTCCAAGCCACCTTGATCATGGAAGCCCCCAGCTTCCGCGAAGCAACAGCTGCTGAGAGCAATTTGCCGGCACCCACCGCACTGCGCCCCCACCCCGGCCCCCCAGTCGGCCTCCTCCCCAAGCCTGTCTCACCAGGAGGAAACCGGGTAAATGTGGAGGAAGGAGGCAAGTCAATCCAGTAAACACCGAGGAGAAACACAAATTGCAAACTAAAGCGACTGCACTGGAATAGCCCAGCCCTGCAGCCTTTGAGGCTCCTGCGCTACTATGACAGAAAGCCGGAGCTGAACCAATTCAGGGGAGCCCTCTAAAGCCCAGTCCCACTGGTCTTGTCCTCACTTTCTTTGAGGCTCCATCAGGCAGAGCAGATTCCGATAGGAGCAGTCCCTCCTCCCAACCACCAGTCCTAGTGAGCAACACTGCCCCCTAAGGCCAGCTCTTAGTGGCAGGAAAGATCTGGAGCTCTGCTGCTCTGAATCATGTCCACCACACCCCTCACTGCCATTCAGCCTCTGCCTCTGGATCACCCCAATGTGAGGTGGGTTCTGGAACACTCCAGCCAGAGGCGCCCCAGGTCATATAATGCTGGGTCCCAGGCAGGGGCTGCCTCTTCCCCAAGACCAGCCTCCCATCCCCACATGGGGCTCAGCAGTCCCCGGGAGCACTGGCCTTCGTGACCTGGCCCGGGTTCTGAAAGAACTGAACTTAGTCCCATGACATCCGAAGCCAGCCCATCGCTCAGTCCCCAGTCACTGAAGAAGTAAAGGCAGTCCAGGAAGCTCAAGGTTTCGGTGATCCTGGAAGCATACCACGAAGGCAACAGACTGATAAATTTTCCTGTTTAAAACTTAACTGTTGCATATGAAACAACAAAGGGTAAACAAAATTAAATGTCAACAAAATCAAAAAATAATTTTCCACATGTGTATTAGTATCCTTCATATATAAAGAAAGCCGAAAAATCAGTATGAAAACGATAAACACACAAAGAACAAAATGGGCCATCCATGAGAGAAGAAATAGGAACGGCACAAAGCCTCAGGAGAAATGAAGAAAAGGCAGATGAAAAGAACCTATCAAATTGGAAAATATATTTTATATTCTAGTGCCATGCTGGCAAGAATGCAGGAGAAATAAGCATGCTCACACGTGATGGTAAGTTGACCAATGTCTATCCAAACTTTAATGTGCATGTAGTCTGACCCAGAAACCTATCCCGTAGAATGTTTACCTCATAGACACAAAAATATATGTTCTATGATCTCCAGCACTGACAGGAATGTGGAGAAGCAGACACATTCATTACTGCCGGTGGAAATGAAAATTAGTGTCATATTTATGAAGACACATTTAGCAACATGTACCAGAAACATCCTAAAGTTTTGAATATCCTTTGACCCAAAAATTCTACTTGCAGAAATTTACTCTTCAGAAATCATCATAACCATGCCTGAAGATTTACTACAAGGATGCTCGTGTGTTGGTTTTAATGGGAAGGTGGCAGAGGGACAAAATATTCATGTGCAAAAATGCCAGGGTAAAGAGAAGGTGCAGACATAGCACGGAATACTCCAAAGTTGTTAAATGACTCTGCAGCCTTCTGGTTAATAATGGAAGACTGAAAACCTATTTATCCCTTACCCCTTCTTTAAGGACTCTATTAAAAATGACAGTAAAGGAACTCTTTTATTTATTTTTATTTATTATTATTATTTTTTTTAAGGAGCTCTTTTAATTGTATAAACTTAATAGCACTGACGAGAACAGGAAAGAGGCAATTAGGAACAAATTGTAGGAAGACGGCTAGTGGACAGGAGGCCACACCAAACAAGCAGGATAGGGCAGTCCTGGGGAGGATGTGGACGAGAAGGATGTGTCTGCTCTGCAGACCCCAGAGTGAGGGAGGCAAGGGTGCCAGGGGCGGGGCAGGGATGGGGCAGGGATGGGGCAGGAGGGAGAGATGAAGTTGGAAATGGGGCAAATCAGAGAACAGATGATGGGCATATCCACAAACTCTCACAGCTCCCTCCCGCCCACCTGAGCCTACCCTTCAGGTAGGGGACTAGAGGTTCCTCCTTCAGATTAACTGAATGACAAGCAGATCACCTCAAGTAGCAGCCAGGTTCCCTGTGGCTCACCCCCCAAAAATCTCCCCAGCTGTGACCCACTAAGTCAAAGAGGGCAAAGGCACAGGAGAATGAAGCGCCTCTCGGTGCTGCAGATCCTCAGGGACTCAGAGCTCAGGGTAGGGTCTGACCTCCTTAGGGGCACCGGGCTGGGTGCTGGCTGCCATTCCCCCCATCTGGGCCACTCCGAGCCAGACCCAGGCCAGCAGGTGCACCCCAGCCCCCAGGGGCCACACACATAGTCCCTTCTGCCCTTAGCCTCTCCCCTTCCCTTGAGCTCTGCCAAAGAGCTGGGAATGGAGACTCTCATCCCAGGGAAGTAAAATACGTGTCACTGGTCATTCTTTTCCTGAAAAGTCAGGAAATGGTCTAAACCAGGAGTGACATCCTTGTAAAGAAGAGGCCCAGTGGGGCGCCTGGGTGGATCAGTTTGAGGTTAAGAATCTGCCTTCACCTCATGTAATGATCCCGGGGTCCTGGGATTAAGCCCATGTTGGGCTCCCGGCTCAGCGGGGAACTTCTTCTCCCTCTCCCGCTGCTCCTCCCCCCTGCTTGTGCACATACGCTCTCTCTCTCAAATGATAAACAGAATCTGAAAAAAAAAAAAAAAAAGAAGAAGAAGAGGCCCCATGAGGGACGAGGTGAGGTATCACGTGTGGGGCCGAGCCCAAGGAGGCTGCAGCCACTCCCACTTTTCCACGCATCTCAAGAGAGAGAGAAAAACGGCTTGGAAAACAGTCTATCTGTTACAAGGTACCCTCAGATGGTCAAGGCTCTCAGAAGTGAGGCTCACAGCAAAGCTACTCTACCTCCTTGGGCTGTAGGCAGTATTGAAAGGCTGGAACGCACATGGGTGAGGGCTGGGGGCAGGAGCAGCTCTCCTCGACCTTTCAGGCAGGCGAGAGTCAAATCCCTGATGGCTGGGACAGTCCCATCTCAACGCAAGGACATAACTCTTGCTCCTTTTCTAGGCCTCTGTCCCTCCACTATGAACCCGACGTCTGTGAATGTGCCCCAAGGCTCTCATAATTAGCCACGGTCTGTCTGAGAAGACTTCTTCCACTGGCTTCTTCAAGACGGTCTTTTCCTTCCTGTCCAAGAAATACCAAGATGGTATTTCTTTCCCTGTCTCAGTGCTTACTCTTTCTAAGAATTTCAGAAGGCTATGTTCTGGCCACTGAGACCTAGGTTGAGAAGGAAATAGCTTCTAACTGGGTGACAGGAGGGTCCAGAGCCTCTGACCCAGCAATGCCAAGCTTTCCTGCTAAGCTGAGAGCCAAGGACAGGAAGCTGGCCTGGCTTTATGGATCGGGTCTCCCACCATGTTTCCAACAAATATATATATATGAATGGCATACCCATGATGCTCCAGAGACAGCTGGACAGCAAAAAAGAAAGAAAAAAAAGGAGGAAAGAAGAAAAAGAGAGGAAAGGGAAGGAAAAGAGAAGGAAAAGGAAAGGAAGGGGAAAGGAAAGGAAAGAACCCCTTACTCCCTAGTAAGTGATGAAGTTGTAGGTTAATATAAAAGTCGGCTGTATGAGCCAGTGGAATGAACCGACTTCCCACAGCCCATCACAGAAGCACACACTTACCCTTTACCAGCTTGCTCCTTAGTAGCAACCAATCATGTGTTGGCTGATGTTAAGTCATGATGGTTCCTAATTAAGCTTAATTCACCTCTTGCTTTCATCTTTCTTGGATTCCAAATAAACTGGGGAGCTAGGTGCAGGCAACATTTTGGGGTACTCATGACTGCAGTCAATTGCTTAAGGCCTCACTTGCATGAGGACGTTATCATCCTCTTCGTGAGAAGTAAATGAGGCATCGAAGGGGATACTTTCAGAAGTCCTGTAACGTGGTTCTATCAGGCACCTGACTCACTGGTCACTTGAGCTCCTTCCTTGCTGGGGAAGGTACTCACTTGCCTGATAGAAACTTTCAATCCCCACATCAAAGCCAGCAGCTTCCCTTCATCCTGGTGCAGCTGGGCAAAGGGTGCTCTGTGCCACAGAACTGACCTGGGTCCCTGAGCGAGGACGCACAACTCCTGCCATCCTTAAGTAAAGGGACCTATGCCCCCCAATTCCAACTGGCATAAGGGGCAGAAAATAACCACAAGATCCCAAGGTCAGGGTCTGGCCTCCTTAGGGGCACTGGGCTGGCCCCTCTCCCAAGGGGGCCCCCGGTGATTGACTTCATCCTCCAGGGCAGGAAACTATAGGAGCCTCCAAGGGCCACATGGGCCTCTCTAGTGCTTACTTAATGTGAAGAGGAAATTGCCCCAGACACCTCACCAACGGATGCCGAGGCGCTGAGGCCAAGAGCAGTGACGAATCCCAACGGCCACATCCCACTGAGTCTCAGCCATAAAGAAATGGAAAATTCCAAGGATATAGTAAAGATATTTTTTCTTTTAGGTTGGCAATCCTAGGTGGACTTTCAGCTGGGGCCAGTAAAACAACAAAACAACTACACAGACACATGTAGCTCAAAGGGGTGTGTGTGTGTGTGTGTGTGTACAGACTGAAAGGGGTGCCAGCCAAGTCAAGAAACTCTGAAAGGATAAATGTGGAAATCTAAAAATAAAACAAAAGAAACTTCGGGAAGGCAAGTGGAGCCCAGTGATTTCAAGGTAGTTGAGCCACGGGGCGGGGGGGTGGGCTGAAGGTAGGACAGGAAATGCAGGAACCCCACGTGTTCACTCCTTCCACAGCAGTTGCCTATTCAAGCTCCCCAAGAACTTCCACCATCACTACCTGCTTTCAAATTTTAAAGCAACCCAAGCCCCAGCTCTAACATTCTCCACAATTCTATTACCTAATAATATTATCCAGGCTGATCTCGTGTATCCAATCTCATTACAAGAAAGAACTGCTTGGATGGGCCAAGTCATGGTGACGTTTTGATTTGGTTAGAAGAGAGTCTTTCTGGGAATTAATCCTATACAGCAAATCCTCTATCTGGGCCGACCACTTACAGTGGTCACTCTCTCCGTGCTGGAGCAGCTGGTTAGGAGACCAGAGACAGGGGATGGCTGTGGCTTTGCTGATGGCCGCAACTCCCTAAGGGGAAAACAGTGGGAAGCCCTGAGAGCCCACCCAGGTAAGGGCCTCCACATACCACACACGCACACCTGGTGGGTCTGGAACCGAAAAGGTGCCGTGATGGAGGGGGCAGAGAATGCTCCCTCTGAGATTTTGAAGCTGTGAGTCATCATTGCAGCCGTGATCCCGGCAGATCACCGAGACATCCCACCTGCACCTGAGTGACACCCCGGAGGGGACAGGAATGTCTGCTGGGGCTCCAGCTGGACGGAAGATGCGGGCTCCCTCAGCTTCATGGGTGAGATGCCTCCCTCTCTGGAGTCCTTACATTGATAAGGAGGTGAATCTGACCACTAGTATCAGGACTGAACTTGCTGGATTGTTATGAGGCTACATGACACCCAGGTCCCAGAAAGGACAACTACTGTAACTTCTGCACCATCAGAACAAGCATTTGTGGGGTCCACTGGGAGGACTGACATCAGAGAGGCCAGAACGGGGCCAGTGGGGAGGGGACACTAGGAGGCAGAATTCTTGGTTTACTTGGCAGTGGGAGCCCTGCTCCCAGGTGCAGGGGGCTGGTACCCTGATTCCATCAGCAGCTGGAGGGAGGGCACACCTCTGCTGACAAGTCAGGGGGCCTGGAAACAGCCAGGGTGACAGCAGCAGCACTCAGCAGCGCTCACACGGTGCCAGGCACTCCGAGGTGCTTTGTATATGTTAACTCATTTAATCTAAACCACAATTCTATCATAGACTATTCTGTCCATTTTATAGATGAGAAAACTGAGGCACTGGGAGTTCAAGTAGGCAGGGAGGACCCAGTCAGTCTGTGCTCACCAGGGAACAGCAGGGCCTGTGCTCCACGAAGTTCCGGATTAAACAGTCACCACGAGCACACATAGGGCATGTCGCTTATCGAATGCCAGTGACAGGCTATGTCTAGGCACTTCCCCGTGCATCAATGCTGGGATTCTTTCTCCTTTCCAACCTCCCTGCCAGCCTGCTTACCATCTGCTCCAACCCCAATGCAACCATCACTTTCTCAGGGAAACTGGCTCCCTCAACTCGGTCCAACTCCCATTATCTGCTGACAGTGCTCCCTCTACTTTGTCTTCCTATCACTTTCCATGGCTCCGTATTATGTCTATTTATCAGGCACCTGGGTGGCTCAGGCGGTGAAGTGTCCAAGTCCTGACTTCGGCTCAGGTCGTGATCTCAGGGTTGTGAGACTGAGCCCCAGCTCAGGTTCTGCGCTCAGCACGGAATCTGCTGGAGATTCTCTCTCCTTCCCCTGCACTTGCGCGCTCTCTCGCTCACAAATAAATAAATGAATAAAATCTTAAAAGAAAAGTAAATGCTTTTCTCCCTGGCTAGAGTCAAGGCCAGCACCATTCAGTAAGACTTTATGCACTCCAGAAAGTTCTTCTGTTTGTGCTGTTCAGGGGGGTAGCCTGAGTCACGTGTGGCTGTTGAGCACTTGAAATCTGGCTACTTGATGTAACTGGGGAACTGGATTGAAGAATTCCTTTCCTTTTAATTAATTTAAATCTAGATATCCACAGGATACGAGTGGCTGCTATATTCCACAGTGCAGGCCTCATCCCCACGAGAGCCTGTTTTTGCACTGCAATGTCCCCAGAGTCAGGAGGCAATAAACGCTGACATGAATGAATGAGGAGTGAACAGATGAAAGGAGGCAGAAGCCCCAGAGAGGGAAGCTGATGAGGAAGACAGCAGCAAGATCCCAGGGGGCATTGTGTTCCTGCCTCCCATTCGCTCTCTGCTGGCCCACCCACCTGTCATGCCCACCTGGCCGTCACACGCACCTGCCATGCCCACCTGGCCATCCCACCCACCTGTCATGCCCACCTGGCCATCACACCCTAGTGCAGGGTCTTGAGAGGTGTGCAGAGCCCTGCTCAACTATTTCTATCCTTCCCCACCTTTGCCAGGAAGTATGTCTTCTGCAAGCTGCCTTATTCTACCTACTGGGGACACATTGGGGTCAACTCTTGTCCCTTGGTGGGGGGCGGGAGGTAGTGCAGTTCACATCATGCCCACACAGAACATAGTGAAGCAAAGGATTCCCATCAGACCCTCAACATCTGCGTGAGAAGCGTGACCTAAGGAAATAGTGGCTTGTGTGGCTCAGGGTAAATCCACACCACCCCAGGCTGTTGTTCAGCAGCCAGGAGTCAAACTCTAGCTCTGCCACTTAAGTGTCACATAGCTTGGTGCAGCCACACTGCCTATCTCAGCAGCTGGAGCTCCATGTTCACACAGGTCATAGTTATTAAGCTCCTACTGCATGCAGGCTGTGTGTATGGTGGGGTATGGCAGTGGTCATGGTTCCTGCTCAGTGGAGCACAGGCCCTAACAAACGCCAAAAGAAGAAAAATACAGGATGGTTTTCTTTCTTTAAGGAGGCCAACTAGGGGCGATGGGGTCTTGGGGGCGATGGAGTGTGTATCTGGAAAGGGGAGAGAAGTAAGGAATATAGGAGGATGCCAGAGAAATTCTAGCTACTGACACATCCTTTGGGCATCCTAAGCTGCTCAGTGGAACTGGGAGCACTGGGGAGCCTGGGACAGAGAGGCCCGGCTCTCTCCTTCTGCAGAGGTGTGGCCCAAGGCCCAGTGGAAAGGGAGCTGACCAGAGAAGGCAAAGGGCAGATGGTCAGGAGTCCTAAGGGCAGAGGAGCGAGACCTTTAACATCTGCAACCTTCTCCAACATTCAAGGCACCTCTTTTCACTTAGACTTCTCCTCTTGGAAAAGTTGGGTTTAAGTTCGGGTTCTACGACTCCTCAGAGAAATGCAGGAGGAACTTTGTAGTAGGTCGCAGACGCTGTGGTTTATCTCTGGGCCTGGTAAAAATCATGTTTATGGAATCCCCGCCGGTAGTGGAGTTGGTGTGGTCCACCCTCAAAGCCAGCCTGGTCAGCTGCAAGAGTCAGCCAATGCCCAGAACATCTCTATGGGGAGACATGCGTGATGGAGAGCACAGAGGAAAGGGACAGGGGTATCCTGGTGGGGACTGAGAATGGCCCCAAGGAGACAAGCCTCTGAGCTGAACTTTGAAGGACAGAGAGTACTCTCACAGGTGGAAAAAGGGAAAGGTGTAAGCATGAGGGACAACCTAAGCAGAAGGATGGAGATGGGCAGGTTCCAGAACAGTGGTTCTCAACCTGGCTGCATATTAAAATCACTCCCGGAGCTTTGACAATGGACAGATGCCCAGGCCCTGCCACCCAGACATTCTGATGTGTCAGATCTGGGGTGGGGTCCCAGCATTGTCTTTTATTAAAACCTCCCCAGAGAGATTCTAGCTACTAACACATCCTTTGGGCATCCTGAGTATGTCTTCTGAGGGTTGAGGGCTGAGGGTTGAGATCCCTGCTACCTGGGCCCCTAGCATCACTTGGGAGCTTATTAGAAAAGCAGAGTCTGGGCCGCCTGGGTGGCTCAGTCGTTAAGCATCTGCCTTCGGCTCAGGTCATGATTCCAGGGTCCTGGGATCAAGCCCCACATAGGGCTCCCCGCTCAGCAGGAACCCTGCTTCTCCCTTTCCCGTTCCCCCTGCTTGAGTTCTCTCTCTCGCTGTGTCTCTCTCTTCAAATAAATAAACAAAATCTTAAAAAAAAAAGAAAAGAAATGCAGAGTCTCAAGACCCACCCCAGCCCTTCTGAGTCAGAATCTGCATTTTCACAAGATCCCTGGTGATGTGTGCTCATGTTAAACTTTGAGAAGCCTTGCTCTAGGGTACTGGAGGAAGAGCCACGAGCTGCATTTAAACCACCTTTTTGTTCAAAGGCATCTGGCTCCCTGCTGTGGGGAAGTGGCAGGACCCCAAATGATAGCCAAATGACCCAAAGCAGCAAGAGCCACATATCAGAGAGCTAGCCTCCACTGAGTGTTGTAGGGAAAGGAGTGTTGCCATATGGCGCAGATATGAGGAAGAGCGAACTAAGAAGTTGGAGGGCAGGGGAAGCAGTGTACTGACAAGACTGGGATTCTGTGAGACAACAAGAAGAAAAAATGGTCAGGGCCAGAGTGATGTGAATTCAGAGTGCACGTGTGCACGTCTGTGCACATACACCCACACACACAGAGGCGTGAAATTCAAAATGGCACCATCAGACTTTGAGCTACTTACCAGAAGCCAAGTATCCTAAATTCAATGCAACATTTATTAAGTGGAATTTACAAAGAGATTAACAAGACCCCACCATTAACTGCTGAAAAGCAGCAATCTTGCTTCCCAGTATTATGGGTAGAAAATGGTACTCCCTTGCCTCCTCCCTTCCTATGCCCCATTCCCACCCGGCAGCATTTAAGAAGACTTTCCTTGAATCCAGACTGCAATGTCACACACAGACTTTGGAAGTGATCAGGCACGTTGCTGGAATGGGACCCAAAAGAGGCCCTTCCATGCCATAACATTTTCACTTGGAACTCCATTCACGGCCCACACATAGTGAACTTGCAGGAGCATCTGGTTTTCTGTGATGATTCAACACACGTTTGTTTTTACTTATTTTTCACAACTGGTCTATACCACCAGTTGGCTGGATAACCCACTAGTCATTCCTAAGCCCTCTTGCCCACCTCCACTACTAAAAGGCTGGAAAAAGTCAATAATCCTTCACCAGCTTCCCCTGTAGCTAGGGGTGACCATGTCATACTCAGGGACCTGATGTAGAAAAGCACAAGGACAGAAAGCCAAAACACTAGGGGGGTGAAGCAGAAAGACGGAAAACACTCCCATCCTTGATGTCACTGTTGAATGTCGCAGACATACAACACATAATCACTATGTCCATTCTAGCTTCTTGTTTTATGGGAAAATGTATTACTGTTATTTACGGCCCAAAGCACGCCTGTGGGTTTTTTACCCTCAGCTCCTCTCCCTCTATCGGCTTCACCTCCTTGTCTATTTACTATTTCTATCTCGTTTTGCACCCACCTCTAGACGGCTCCATTTTTCCTTATTCTTTTCCTAGTTACAACCTCCGTCCCCAACTCATTAAAAGAACAGCAGGGTCAGATACACAACCCCCACTTTTGAAACACTGAGTCTGAATGTCCCATCCTTGAGCCCCACACAGTAGCCTCTTCTTATCTCCGGAAGCTTCTGCATTGCTACAAATTTTACCCAAAGCTGTAAAAACAATGAGCAAATTCCATAGTTACATTTCTTTATGTCTTGGGTTATCGTTACAAGCCAATAAAAGTAGGCAAGGGTATTTCTCAAGTGTGTTTATGTTTTAGCAAATCTTGAATTTCATAGCAGGTAACAAGCCCCAGTGAAGTCATCCAGGCCAACATTATCAACAAAGACAGAAGGCCTTGAAGAAGTAACTACTCCTGAGAATGGATGTGTAAACAGAAACACAATTTATCAACTAGCCTAGTGCACTTTCCAGCATTGACTCCTGGAATCCAGACTACCTGGCCGGCCCCGAGTGTCTAACTGGATATGTTATTAGGCAAAACATACTCTAATCTTGATGAAGTTTAAGATTTCTTTCTTTCAATGAGATGCTTAATGTGTATTTCAACCAACATGCTTTCTGCAATTGGCCTCTTCCAGGTTGTGAAATGCTCGAAGGCAGGAACTGGGTCCAAAAGGTGCGCCGTCCTTCGGTGCCCCACCCACCCGGGGGCTGAGTCGGATCCCATCCCCAAAACAACAGCAACCAAGTCAAATTCAGAAATAACACGGCAGTTGCCAGTCACAACCAAACAGCCATTTCTTACCTGTACCTGCTACAGAAATTAGTCACATTTTCAGGGCTTCCTCATTTCAAGAATGATTCACAATTTTTTGTGACTCAGACACACCGCCCCATTCCTGCTCTAGCTCATGAGGAGTGTGGAATGAAAGCATCAAGGGATGGATAAGTACCCCAAGATTACCCTGGTGTGGGTGGGGGGCAGGCGGGGCAGACCACGGAAGGGACAGGAGCTCACCAGGCCTGTCACAAAAGGTCAAGCATTCTAACTGCAATCCTCGATCTCCTCCACAGGACTATCACTGCCATAGTCAACATCTAGTCATCAGCACATGGACAGATCTATTTATTCTTTTGCAAGTGGCATTTCCCCCTCTTTCTAGCTTTGTTTCTTCCTCACCCATCACACGTGAAGCTTCGGGAGGGTCATCCTTCCCCAACCATGTATATGAGCAAAAAAGAAAACTCTCTTATCAGATTGCATCAAATTAACATTCTGAAAATTCTCCTGAAATGATCGACTTCTTTCTGGAACTTACTCTGTCTAGCTCCTCACTCCTCTATAACATGCCTGGCTGATTGTTTTTTTAGGGTTCATCTTTATGCACTCAGAACATGACCAGGCTACTGGAAAACTGTTCAGAATCTGCTACTCCAAGGCGGGGGCCTGATCAGAGATGCAGAGAGCCCATCCGTGGTGACGGGCTCCCCAACAGTCCCCTGTGGGCCGTGCTAAGCTCAGCCCGGTGGCTTCCCCTCACCTCCTCCCAGATCTGGGTGTGGGACTTTCATGACCCCAAATCATTTACCAGCAGAGCAGGAGGTGGAAAGAACGAGGGGCTTTATAGACAGAAAGCTCTGGGCATGAACTCAGCTCTGTGTGACCCGAGGCCCTACCACTTAACGTCTACAGGCCTCCGTTTTCTTATCTGTAAATGAATGTCTGTCCTGCAGGGTTGTTTCAAGGATTACAAATAGTGTGGGAAGTTTTCGGCTCAAAGGGGATGCTCGGTCTGGTCAATTACCAATAATTATCCTTATCGCCATAGTGAGAAACACTCCCCAAATACACTCATACACAGAGGTGCTATCTCAGTGAGAGATACTTCCTGGTCTCTGTGGGCATCCTCAGGGTTTTCATTCTGTGGCATGTTCCTGGGTCTGCCTTAGATTCTAAGGCCCTGGGGGATGGATGGGAGCAGGTGAGGGCAGGGAAAGGGATAGACAATACAGCAGAGAAAGGCACGTTCCTTTTTGACACGGGGCCCCTGTCATTTTTGCGGGCGACCTGGCTTACTATGAAAATTCAGCAGGTGAGCTAAACTGTCTGAACAAAGCCAAGACCTCAGGTCTAACCCTGACATGGCACCCTCTTCCAGAGTCATGGAGCAAGGCCAGCTGCTTATGAAGTCACAAATGGTGAGTTACCACAATCTACTGGCACTACCAGAAGAAAACAAAAAGTCTGTTTTTCAATCCATCTTGGATGCAACAGGGATAGGAGTTTCAACTTTATTTGTAGGAATGACAGCTTTTACATGTTCAGTATCCATTCACATGCTGACATTACCCCCTCCTGCAACCCCAGGCTTTGGTAATTATTAGTGAAGCCATCTGCTCAGCCTAATGAAATGTGCAATCTCCTGTACATATAATTAGTGAAGTCATTTTAATTAATTAAACAAATTAATTAATTGCAAGGATACTGCAACCATTTCCTAGGAACTGCATCCAACTCATTTACTCAGCATGAGTCTACTGGGCTCCTACTGAGGGCAGAGTCGCCCACTCGGACTCTGAGGATATAAAGATACACCATGAGGAGAAATGGAAGCCCAATGTGTAGAGATTTGTTAACGCCCATCCTCTCCACATTGGGTGACCACTTCATCTTGGTTTTCCTGGGACTATCTTGGTCTGAAAACTAAAAGTCCAGGTCCGGAAAACCAGCCCCTCACCCTAACCCCAAGCAAACCAGGACAGCTGGTCATCCCACTACTGTTTGACCTGGGTCAAAGTTCACCACGAGATACTCTCCACTGGAAAGGAGATGGCTGATACAGGGCATCCTGCAATCTGGCCTCCTGTCATGGTAGACATTGTTTTTGTTTTTGGGTTTTTTTTTTTAAAAGATGTTATGTATTTATTTGAGAGAGAGAAAGAGAGAATCTGAGGCAGATTCTATGCTGAGTGTGGAGCCCAACACAGGGCTTGAACCCACAACCCTGACATCATGACCTGAGCCAAAATCAAGAGTCAGACGCTCAACTGATTGAGCCACCCAGGTGCCCCTGACAGTAGACACTGTTAATCAATCAAGGAGTTCCTACTTGCTGAGCCAACCCCAAATCCTTCTCACTGTTGCTCTGGGAGCCACTATAAAAATCCTGAATAAGAATCCCAGAAAATTATATTTATTTTTCATGAATGCTCTAGAATCACAGAAGCTCTAGGCTAGTAACGGCTTTGAAATCCATTCATCCAGAGCTTAAATCCCCTCTATAGTAGCCTCCACAAGTGGCTAAGGACTCCTTACATACCTCTAATGATGGGAAACTTACTATCCCTTAAGTAACTCTCTCTCTCTTCAATAGCTTGGGCTGTTATACTCCTTCCTTAATTACTGAAATGTCTTTCATATCAGTCCTTTTGGGGGGACCACATCATGGTGCTTCACAGAATGAAACATAGTTATTAAATTCCTCTCAACTCTTCTCTTTTCCAGGCCCAATTTCTCCATCTGCTCTTTGGTTTCAAGTTGGGAGTGCCGTGCCCGTCCTCTCACACCCCATTTCAGCCCCTCCTGTGGACAGTACCCAGGGACACCCCCCATGCCAGTCGCCAAGCCCCTGGTGCCTTCTCCACTGTGTTATAGCACCTGGCAGCTCCCCTATGCCCTGACTCACACCAGCTCCCTGACGCCGTTTCCCAATACGCGACCGTTGAGCCACAGCTCCATCCATCTGCCACAGGACTTCCCAGGAGCTGATGCTCCATCTGGAGTCCTGGGGTATGAGAAACCCCACCAGACGGTAAGAAAATCTACTATAAATGACTGACTGCCAATTTCCCTGTTACAAACAACTTGCTCTAAGTTCGCTTAAAAGTGACTTCTTAATCCTGACAGCACGTAGCCACAGAAACCATACTGAAAATGATGGTTAGACTCCTGGGCCAGCCCACAAAAGCCTTCTGAACTCACATTGTACCTGCGGCACCCAACTAACAGGGTAATTTTACCGACACCAAGCCCACACTTACGTGATGGTTTCCACACTACCACACGCTCCCTGCGTTCCATTTCAGAGAATAGGAGGTAAGCCATCCAGGGCTGTGTTACTCTGGGCTGTCCACGTGTGGGGGGAATGGGGGCTGTTGACCTCAGAGGAAAGATGACTCTAGACACCAGCCCTCCCGCTCTGGTTAAAAATCCCAGGTCCTTTAAAGGTGTGCCCCCCCCCCCCCCCACGTGAGGCTTGCTGTGAGGCCGCTGTCAGGAGACCTTCTGGAAGGAGGCAAGCCATAACAGTTCCGGAGTTTGGTTGCGTCGGCGGTGGTGGTGTTCTTCAACAAGCTATTGCAGACACAAGGATAGGGGTGTTTCTCAAAGTCGGAAACTTAAAACTAGAGAAGTCAGTACTAATTGTTGCATTCCTGAGTCTTTATGAGGGATCTTTACAAGCTGCTGGGTGTGGTGTCTGGGGGCCGGGGAAGATGTGTTGATACCCAGTGAACAGCAGTGAGGACCCTAGGCAGAGGTGCCAGACCTCAGCTCTTGCCAGTGGAAGCGCTATATCCCTCCTTCTTCCCACCTTGACCAATTGTGCCCCCCGACCCTTGCCCGGCCCTGGGCTGCTTTCCTTCTGAGGACTCTACAGGGCAATCAGGAAGGCAGTGAATGGAATCTGTGGTCACGTGTCCTGAGCATCTGCCTAAAGCAGGAGAAGCTGTGCTCACCTGGACGAAGGCAGGTGCTCACCTGGGTTGAGCTGGGCTTAGAGCCTGAAGCCTGTGATTTGAGACCCCACTCCACCACGCACCAGCACCCTGAACTTGCTCAACAGTGCTGCTAACCTCCCCGGGCCTCAGCTTCCTCATCTCTAAACTGAGCTTAACATCCTCCTCCTGGGACTGTCCCAAGTAATACATGAAAGGCAGCAGCAATAGCAGCCAGCTTCTTCTGGTAGCTCTTTCCAGCACTGTTCCGTGCACTTGGATGAACTCACCTCAACTGTATAGCAATCCCAATACTTTATAAATGAGGCCCAGACAGGGAGGGTGGTCTGCCCTCAGTTGCTCAGGAAGTAAGCAACAAGGCAGGGTAACAGGCAAAAAGCTACTCTGGAAACAATATGTTATATGAACGGCAGTCACTGTTGTTGGTAATGTGCAACCTAAGACAAGGTACACATGCTCAAGTCGTATTTCCTACCACGAGGGATCTGAGTGGCTCCTGCCCAGCGCTCCTAAGGCTCTGACTGTGCGTCCCCTCCAGCCACAATGGCAGACCTAACTCAGCAGTCACCTTAGCAGCACGTGTGGGGCGCTGAACATTACAGCCCAGGGGCTTGTCCAAAGGCCTCCCTGTCCCCTGACCACCCCGTTTAAAACAGCAAAATGCACGCCACGCCCCTCAGTCGCACTCACCTTCCTTATCTCATTTTCCCCCATAACATGTATCACCTTCTATCCCATCACATATGGTATACTCGGTTACTGCCGGTCACCCCAGGTGGACTATAGGTTCCCCAAGCGCAGGGAGTTTTATCCCTTCTGTGCAATGTTACATCCCTAACAACCCTATTTCCTGCTGGACACGTGGGCGGCGTCCAGTGTTTGCTGAACGAACGGTAAATGAATCTTCATGGAAACGGAAAAAATGTCTCTAACATAGTGTTAAGCAAAAAAAACCCCCAAAAAACCAAAAGAAACAAAAAAACCAGGCCCCTACCTTTTATATAAAATGACCCCATCTGTGCAAATATACTATTGTGTGTATGTGTGAACATATGTGTGAGTGTACAGAGGAGAATCTAGAAAGACAGCTTTAACTTCCTACTAAATATTTTACCGAGACCGTGTATTACTTCTATACAATTTTAAAGCTATTTACATCGGAAAACGAATACACTGTACACGCACACAGAGCAGCAGCGAGCAGCTGGTTCCCAGAGGGAAGGACTGGCAAAGGTTGGACATCTCCGCCCTCCAGGTGGTGGGCCGGAGCTGCGTTTTCACTGATGGATCCGCAGTGCTGAGACACGTAACAGCATTCGGACTGCAGGGTCTGGGGCAGCACACAGCAGCACTTCCTTCAGAACTCCTCCAAAAAGGGAATGAATCAAAAAAGGAAAACTCTATAAAAATCGAACCCACTTTACCGCCTCTGTAAAGCAGTCTCAGAACTGTTTCATCCTCTGTGATTATTTTTAAATTACACTCGAATGTTCCAGAAAATGTAAGGCAAACCTAATATATAAAGTGACGTATTTGGCGACTAAAAATTTGCTTCACGTTTGAGCAGTCTCATTCTCCTGTGCCAGTGTCCAAGAGGAAGTGAGGGTACCTGAATTCCAGCCAGAACCAGGGGCCTGGCTCAGGCCACTCTGCAGTCCTGCCTATTTCCTCCTGCACGGCACCCATGTACTCTACATTCAGGGGTTCACAGAGAAGCAGCCCAAGGACTTACACGCCTCTTCCGCCCGCAGATCACCGAGGTGCCTTCAACCACACTACGAACCCCAAGCGAGGGCCAGCTGTGGGTCCAGTGCAGGGCCAGCTGCCGGGAGGTGGAAGGAAACGGAGTAAGATAAGACATCTGCCTTCAAGGAAGAACTAACATGCGAGAAACGCGGAAGAAAACAATTAGACCCGCTGCATGGAGCAGCACTGGATGTGTACTGACAGTGCTGAGGAAAGAGAGGTAAATGTGGGCAAGGAGGCTTCAGAGAAGACAGCCCGCTGCAGCCGGTCGTGCTGAGAGCGGGAGGCCACAGGGCACGTGGGAGACAGGAGCTGAGGGCTAGCGCTGGGGCTGGGACGAGGGAGGTGAGCCTTGGCGCACAGAGCCCTGCGCTGCGGCAGGCCCAACCACCCCGGCACTGCCACTTCCCTGTCCTACCTTCCAGGCGCCACATGTGTGCAGAGAGCCTCCCCAAGGGAGGCCAGACTCTCCCTGAATGCAGAGGGGTTTCAACTCTCTGTGACGGGAGATTTCACATCTTGGTTGAGTTTTGGGGCCAGGCAGAACCAGGGAGGAGAGGAAGGCAGCACCTTTGAGTACACCTAGCCCCAACCACAGAGATTCAGAACACTAGTATGGAAGGGCCTCTAATAGCCGAAATGCAAGCAGAGCTCGGGGCGTAGCATAAAAGAGCTAGGGAAGAAGGAGTGGCAAAAGCAAAAAGAGAGGAAGAATCAGGCCCATCAAGGACCACGCAAAGGGAAAAGAAATAGGTAAAGAGCTGTCCAGGACAGGGAAGTGACCGACTGTCCTGGTTTGCCAGGGACAGAAGGGTGTCCCGGGACTTGGGACTTTCATTGTTAAATCTGGGACAGTCCCAGGCAAACCAGGATGAGTTGGTTGGTCCACCCAGTGGTATCCATACCATTCAGGGATGCCAATGCGGTGCTGACCCCTTGATGCCCTCTGCCCCCTCCTTTGTGGATCTGTCCTTGCTGATTAGCACCCCCTAGGGCAATGGGAAGGATGACAAGGCAGGGAGAAGACCATGTGCCCTTCCTGGTTTGGGTCTTCTCATTTCCACCACGATGATTTCTGAAGGGCTCGGGCAGAAAATTCTTTATTGTTGTTGAAATCATAGCTAGAATTACAGCCACTATCCTTTACTCGATTGTTTCTTTCTTTCTTTCTTTTTTTTTTTTTTTAAGATTTTATTTCTTTATTTGACAGAGAGAAACAGAGCTAGAGAGGGAACACAAGCAGAGGGACTGAGAGAGGGAGAAGCAGGCTTCCCGCTGAGCAGGAATCCCGATGTGGGACTCGATCCTGGGTCTCCAGGATCATGACCTGAGCCGAAAGCAGTCGCTTAACCAACTGAGCCACCCAGGGGCCCCTCGACTGTTTCTCATGTTCTGAGTTCATCAGACACCTGCCAGGGAGGACACAGCACTCTGCCATTAGGGAAGTGCCTTATCTGTACCTGGAAATCAGAAAAAAGAGGGGTGGGCACACCCAACTCTCGAAACCATCCCCATCCAGTCTCAGTCACCCTCTTCCCTCTCAGGGCTTCAGTTCCCATCTGTGTCTCCCTAGGACAGGCTCCCAAGAGGGTATTGGTCCATGGCCTCTACCCACCCATGACATCCAATACTCAACAAGAATTTACTGAGCATTTACTATGGGCAGACACCCTCGGGGACTATAAAGAACACAAAGAACAATAAGATAGTCTTTGCCTTCCAAAAACTTATGGTTTGGGGGAGGGGGGTTATGGAGTGGGGTGGGAGAGGGAGTTGTATAGAGAAGGTGAGAATCATTTAATTAGTGAACACATATTTCCTTTGCTGTTAAAATGTGCCAAGAACTGTACTGGAGAAATAGAGACCATAACCAGACAATTGCATAAACAACTGTAAGTACCTGAGGGTGATTTGGGAGCTCTCAGGAGGAACCTCTATCCCAGGTACTGAACTAAATACCAAATGATCACCCAGTTTACTTTAGCATGGAGGTAAGTGCAATGGAGGACTGAACACACACACACACACACACACACACACACACACACACACACAGAGGGCCAAGCACTGACCTCAGTTACCCAAATGATCATGGACATAAAACCCATACACATGAAACAATTAGTGTATCACAGGACACAGGGTGAGGGGTTAACTGTAGAGTGCAGACCTTTAGGACCAAGAGAAACAGCTGGAGAAGGTCCACAAAGCTGCCCAGAGAAGTGTAAATAAAATCAGAAATGAAATATTGATGAGGGAAGGGTTTTCCAGGCAGGGAGAAGCCAATAGGTATCTGTCATTTTTCTCAAAAAGGAAAAGCAAATGTACAGTTACTCCTAAAAATGTTTCTGAGAGGCACGCCTATATATAGGTCTTTGGTTTAAACAAATGAGGACCTTGCCAATGGTAACTTTCACAAACATTGCACCTGGGGGCTCAGTCATTAAGGTCATGATCCTGGAGTCCTGGGATGGAGCCCCACATGGGGCTGCCTGCTCAGCGGGAAGCTTGCTTCCCCCTTTCTCGCTCCCCCTGCTTATGTTTCCTCTCTCGCTGTGTTTCTCTCTGTCAAATAAACAAATTAAATCTTTAAATAAAAATAAAATAAAACAAAAGACAGGGATCAAATCTAATTCCAGCTGAACTGAAACATATTTAATTTTGTAACTACAGGTCTGTGTACATACCCACATGCACGCGAAGACACACACACACATACACACACACACACACACACACACACACACACACACACACACCCCTTGGCTCCTTTCTGTACATCCATCCTCAAGCCATCCAAACTCCATCCTTCTATTAGAATAACCCCACAATCCAGGGAAACAAAAACTGCATTATCAGGAACAATCTACAAATTAATGACTGAGAATCACCCACATGGGTTTGCTATAATGATATTCACAAAGTATGAGCAGAAAGGTTACATTTGGTCTGACAGTACACCAGTCAGTCAATAACAAGTTAACGACTATTGACTGACTGTGTATTTAATGAAGAGCCCTGTGCTGGTATTCACGGAGTGGGAAGGAGGGGCTGGTGAGAGGGATCAGTAGAAAGAAGGATGATACAGTGAAAAGTAAGACTCATTAGACAAGGAGTGTGGTCCTAGCTCTACCACTGACAAGGCCTTGGGTAAACTGATGCCATGGTGAACTTCACCTCCTCATCTTCAAACAGATCCCACCAACCTCTAGTGTCATATGCACCTCAAAGGCGGGAATGTGCTCAGAAAAGCAGGAGCTACATAAGGCATCAAGGAGCTTTGGGGGTATCTATCTGACTTCACTACCCATCGACTTTTCCAATAGTCCCCTGAATCTTCCAGGCAGCCAATCTGTCCCATCCCCTCCACATGGTACTCATACAGGGAAGCGCAAGATCAAAATTAAGTCAACCAAGGGCAACTGGACTCAATTCTACACTTTGATTCATTAAGGATCTTTCCTCCTACTGGATGAGAACAGGGAAACAGGCTGACCCGGGAGCTGTAGGCTACCATTCAGGAAAGGGAGATTACGCCTGGGGAAGGAACCAACATTGAAGGACAAACACTGGGTCTTGGGCACTTCATTTGAGCTCCTGGATAAAGCCTTACCTGATGCCAGCAACTGGTTCTAGACTGAAACCAGTCTGGGTTGGTTTTCAGTTAATCTGTCACCTAAAAAAATAAGAGAAAGTATGGCTAATGCAGTGTTATACATGTCTCTAGTCCCTCAACAAATTCCTGTGGTTCCATAAACTACCCAGGAAGCACTTCCTACCAAGTATCCTCCTGAGCAGGAAAGACATGAAAGGGCTCAGTCAAGGAACAAAATGAAAGAAGGCCATCATAAGCAATAAGACATAAGTGACTACTGGGCCTGCCAATAATTCATTTGCTTCCTGTCTTCCAAAACCCGTGAGAGTGGAAGTGGTAGAGGGGAAGGAACTCTCCATAAGCTGAAGGATTAGAGCTTCTGTCTCAGCTCTATTTCTGCAAGCTTCTTCCAGATGTTTATCCCTTCTCTTTTATACTAACCACTGAAGAGCCCAGAAGAACAATACCAGTATCCTACTGATTTATTTTATATCTTAAAAAAAATTACTCAGGGCCTACAGTACTGAGCTCATGTTCAAATTAAGTTTGCTGGAAATCTAATTTGCGATGAGTAATTTAATTTGGCTACTACAATTAAAAGTGGCGCAGTATTTGTGTTTTAGAGGAAAATCATATTAGATTCCTCTAATCTTATTAGGTGACTATCACATTTAGATCACATTATATCTGGAACAGATATATACGGGATTGATTTCTTTCATAAATCACTCAGGAGACCAAAGGGACTAATCTTCCCACTCTCCACACAGATCAGAGCAGGTGGTGAATGTCAACGATGCCTCATGGAGAACTCCACCACCACCAACCTCTCAAATTTGCTGATGAGTACACCGAGGGCTCAAGTGGACAAGTGACTTGCTCAGGGTCATAGTCAGTGGCAGAGCTGAGACTTCCACCCAGCTCCTTGACCCATAACTTGGCTCCTGCCATTCTACCACGTCTGTTTTTATTCCGATCTAACATGAAGAAGAGCCAGAGGGCTCTGAGACCTACTGCTACTCACTTAGTTAAAGCCATAGAGTCCTTCAGATATCATTAACCTGCCCCCCCCTGCTGCTCTTAACTATCCTGGGAAGATAAAGAAGGCAATCTCACCAACTCCATGGGTTAAAAAAAACAAAAACAAAAAACAGTGCCCCACTGCTCCTTCTTGAGTCCATTTTCTCGATGACTACTTTAAATGCCCTCACTTCAAGATAACTAAAATTTCACAGTAAGAACATTCAAACCATATGATGTGTTGAAAAAAGAATCTGCTTTGCTTTTTAAACATGGTATTAATCTCAGAAGTACTGCTAACCAGGCAGATTCAGTGGGTCTGATAGCACACATCGGGGTCCCAACTGCGGAGTTTAATCTTAAAAAATTAGGTCACAAAGCAAAATCAAGGAAAAGAGAAGCTAGACAAAAATATTTATAACATGACAAGTTAATACATGCATAAAAATCTCTTGTAAATGACGGAAAAGAAGATGGAACACTTCAAAATAAAAATGGAAAAGGATGCAAAGAGGCAATTCTCACACACACACACTACTGATGGCCTCATGAAAAAACATTCAAACCTTCTGTAAGGAAAGCTTACAAATCTAAAACAGTGCAGTACCCTGTTCAACAATTGAATTGGCAAAAACCGAAACAATTCTAATGCCCATGATAGTCAAGAGTGCTCCAAAATAAGAATTCTCAGACACTACTGATAAGAGTGTAAATAACTCCACATTTCTGAAGGGCCATCTGGTAATATGCATCATCAGCCTCAACACTGAGCAAGTTCATTTCCAAGAATTTTCCCTGAGGAAATAATCAGAGGCATAGTCAACGATTTATGCACAAGGACATTTATAGTGGCACTATTCAGAATAATAAAAATCTAGGAAAACCAACGGTACCATAATAGAAAAATGGTTAAGTCAATTATGATATATCAGAAGAAGGAATAACATGTAGACATTAAAACTCTTGTTTTTGAAAAAGATTCAAAATACAAATACAAATATAATAGATAAATACAAAAGCTCACAAAATAATGCTAAAGGAATGCCAGGGTGGCTCAGTTAGTTAAGCTCCTGTCTTCGGCCTGGCTTTCAGGGTCCTGGGATCAAGCCTCATGTCAGCCACCCTGCTCAGTGGGGAATCTGCTTCTCCTCTCTCTCCTTCTGCCCCTCCTCCCCCACACACACACACACACACACACACACACACAC
>PITA01002646.1:0-109770 GCA_004023965.1 Spilogale gracilis | reverse complement strand
CCCATGTGACAATTCCTACCAATGGAATATAGGCAGAAGTGACATGAAGCACTTTCAAGCTGCGGTGGTTAGTAAGTGACATGCATTCTCCCTCCTCTCTTGCTACATGGGTCAACTAGATGCAGAGAACCCCAAAGCCCCAGAGAATGGAAGAATGATAAGATGGAAGGATCCTGGGTCATTGAATCACTCATTGGAGGGCTGACCACCAATCAGAAACACCTATGTTGGATTAAGAAATAAACTTCTACTGTATCAAGTTATAATCTAGGGTTTTAACTGCTTCATCAGCGGGTGTTACTTTAATTAATATATGTGCATAGAATTACTGAAAGGTAAATTACTAAATTTTTCCTGATGCACTGTGTGACAGACAAATTATAGGTAATTTTTTTTAAAAAAGATTTTATTTATTTGACAGAGAGAAACACAGCCAGAGGGGGAACACAAGCAGGGGGAGTGAGAGAGGGAGAAGCAGGCTTCCCTAAGAGCAGGGAGCCTGATGTGGGGCTCGATCCCGGATCTCCGGGATCATGACCTGAGCTGAAGGCAGTCGCTTAACCAACTGAGCCACCCAGGTGCCCCTATAGGTAAATTTTTTAAAAAATATATTCTTGGGGCACCTGGGTGGCTCAGTTGGCTAAGCAACTGCCCTTGGCTGAGGTCATGATTCCACCTTGTGGGATGGAGCCCCTCATCAAGCTCCCTGCTCAGCGGGAACCCTCGTTCTTCCTCTCCCTCTGCCACTCCCCCTTCTTGTGCTCTCTCTCTCTCTTTCTGTCAAATAAGTAAATAAAATCTTTAATTTAATTATTTAAAATAAAAATAAAAATGTATCCTTTCACCATAAACATCTTATTTAATAACCAATAAAGGTATTAAAAGCAAACTTTAGAGGGCAATGTTATATAATGAAACGCTTGAGTAAAATATTGAATAAGATTACAAAAATAAAAATGTGGAAAATTACAAAGGCTCAAAGGAAAATAAAATATCTAGATTTACAACTTATAAAAAATCTACTAAAATAATTCCAGACAAATGATTGTTCAAAAATGACCTAAGGTTAAATGACAAAAAACAAACTGGGGAGAAAAAGTGCCATTTATATAATATATGAAACATTAGTGCCCTTTAATATGTAAAGAGCCCTTATGAGTCAGTAAGTGGAGGGATAAATACAATAACTGGGGGGAAGATATAAACAGCTGGTCATAAAATAAGAAATACTGACATACACTTACCAAAAGATTTTCAACTCGCAGATAATTTTAAAAATGCAAATTAAAATAAGATATTATTTATTCCTCAATCAGATTGACAAATGTTTAAAATATTGTGACTACAGCACCCAATGTCACTGAGATTATGATGAAATGGGTAATCATATATGCTACAGTTGGGAATTCAAAATGGCGTCATATTCTCAATAAGGAGTCTGCTGTGATAGAGAAAAAAGCCTTAAAAATTTTTGGATTTTCTAGATATTTCTCAGAAGAAAAAAGTATGCAGAACTGTTTGATTAGGAAAAAAAAATGAAACAACTTAGATATCCATTTGTGAAGGATTGGTTAGACCAAAATAAGTTACGGCATGTGTGTGTTTTCACATGTGAGGAAGATCTAAATGTACTGAAGCCCAACAGTGTCCACAATATAAAAAAGCAGGATACACAAGCAATATAGATAGTATAATTTCTTGTTTAAACATGTGTATGTATAAGAGTATGTATTGTAAATGCATAAGCAAATTAGAGTATAGAAGGAGTCTCATAAAAATGTTGACAGTAGTTTATCTCCAGGGGGTGGGAATGTGAGTGACTTTCATTTCCTTCTTTGTACTTCTCTATACTTTATACATTTTCAGCTGTGAATATGTATTACTCTTATTTATATTTTATTTTGAAACGTTCTAAACATATATACAAAAGTAGCAAGAATATATGTACTCACTGCCCAGCTTCGATTATCATACATGGCTGACCTTGTTTCATCTATACCTCACTATGGCCCCTATACCTGGATTATTTTAACATAAATACTGGATATACCATTTATCCATAAATAACGCCCCCAAACTTGGACTTTTCATTTTTAATATACTCAAACTCTCCACTGGATTATTTTAAAGTAAATGTCTGATATTTTATTTGGTCCTAAACACTATAGCATGAATCTTTAAAACATAACCATAAATAACATCATGCCTAAAAATTAGTAATTTCACAATATCAAATATCCAATCAGTGTCCCAATATTCTCAATTGTTTCATAAATGCCTTTTCACAATTGGTTTGTTTAAATAAGAATCCAAACAAGATGTGCATTGCAGTTTGGTTAATATGTCTCTCGAGTCTTTTAAAATGTATTACAGAATGCTGCCCCTCCTTTTCCAGTCATTTTATTTACAAGCAACCTGTGTTTCAAGAACTTCCTGACTGCATCCTCATGGTGTCTTTTACAGGTCCCTCTATCCCTTGCGTTTCTTTCAACAGAGGTTTGATTCTAGTGTCCGCCTGACTTCAGGTTTCATTAAATTTCTGTAAGACTATCTCAAATCATTGTTATTATTTTTGTAACCAGACACAATAGTAAGCTAAAAAATGTTTTAAAGGAATCCAGAGAAATGTCAGCCTTTCTAATTCATCCACATCAACAATGCAATAAACCCAAGATCTAAAAGGTTTTCAGAATACAGGCCAGGTCAAGGCTTTCTCACACAAGTAAGATGCTCAGTGACTATTCATAGGCACTTTTATTTTTCCAAATACATTCCTTTCACATTTTAAATCCATCTTTGGGCACCTGTGTGGATCAGTCAGCTAAGCATCTGCCCTTGGCTGAGGTCATGATCTCGAGGTCCTGGGATTGAGCCCTGTGTGGGGCTCCCTGTGCAGCAGGGAATCGGCTTCTCCCTCTCCCTTTGCCCCTCCCGCCATGTACGCACGTTGTGTGCATGCTGTCGCTGGCTCTCTCTCTCAAATAAATAAATAAATAAAATCCTTAAAATAAATAATTAAATCCATCTCCCTTACTGCCTCAGTGGTGAAGTCTATCACTCTCTGAGCGATGGCACTCACTCTCTGCTAGAAGCTTACATCATCCTATAATTGCAGAAGTCTTCTTCAACTTTCCTTTCTTTTTAAAAAACTGTAACACAAGCACATATAGGCATACCCCAGAGATATTGTGGGTTCAGTTCCAGATCATTGCAATAAAGTGCTTCAAATGAATTTCTGACTTCTCCTTGCATATAAAAGTTACATTTATACTGTACTGTAGTCCATTAAATGTTCAATGTTCAATAGCATTATGTTTAAAAAATACTATACATAACTTAATTTAAATACTGTATTGCTGGGTGCCTGGGTGGTGCAGATGGCAGGTTGAGTGTCTGGCGGTTGGTTTTGGCTCAGGTCATGATCTCAGGGTCATGAACTTGGGATTGTGAGATCAAGCCCCACATCAGGCTCTGTGATCAGTACGGAGTCTGCTTAAAAGACTCTCTCTCTCTATCTCTGCCCCTCCCCCCTCACATAAAAAAATCTTTTAAGAAATAAAATAAAATACTCAATTGCTAAAAAACACAAACCATCATCTGAGTTTTCCGTGAATTATAATTTTTTTGCTACTGGAGGGTCCTGCCTCAATGTTGTTGGCTGCCGACTGATAAAGGTGGTGGCATCTGAGGACTGGGGTGGCTGTGGCAGTTTCTTAAAATATGACAGCAGAGATATTTGCTGCATCATTGGACTCTTCCCTTTGAATGATTTCTCTGTAGAATGTGATGCCATTTTTTATTCTTTTTTTAAAAAAGATTTTTATTTATTTAGTTCACAGAAAGAGATACAGTGAGAGAGGGAACACAAGCAAAAGGAGTGGAAGAAGGAGAAGCAGCCTTCCCGTTGAGCAGGAAGCTCGATGCGGGGCTCGATCCCAGGACCCTGGGATCATGACCTGAGCCAAAGGCAGACGCTTAATGACTGAGCAACCCAGGTGCTCCATGTGATGCCATTTGATAGCACTTTACCCACAGTAGAACTTCTTTCAAAACTGGAGTTAAACCTCTCAACGTTTACATAATATACTAAATCCTTTGCTGTTATTTCAACAATCTTCACGGCATCTTCACGAGGTGTTGATTCCATCTCAAGAAACCACTTTCTTTGCTCATCCACAGGAAGCAACTCCTCATCTATTAAAGTTTGATCATGAGACAGAAATTCAGTCACCTCCTCAGGCTCCAATAGTAACATCAACGAACACAGACCACAGATCACCATAACAAATAGAAACAGTCACGAACAAATCCTAAGTACTGTGAGAATTACACAGATGTGACCCAGACACACAAAGTGAGAAAGTGCTGTTGGAAAATTTGGCACTAACAAATTCACTCAACGCAGGGTTGTTGCAAAACTCTGCCAACCACAATAAACTGAAGGGCAGTAAAGCAAGGTATGCTCGTCAATGAAAATTGGGAAATGAAAGAAAATGAAAAATCAACTCACCCCTAATTTCTATCCTCTAACACAGTCACTGTTACCTATATACTTTCTTGCCATCTTTATTTTGTACATAATTGGGCTCAGTGAATATGGGTTTTAATATTCCTTTATTAAATTAACACTGAATACATTAAAAATGCTTGTAGCTTACGTTAAGGTATAAAAAAAGAACAATAACGGAAAGCCTGGGTGACTCAGTCGGTTAAGTATCTACCTTTGACTCAGGTCATGATCCCAGGATCCTGGGTTGAGCCCCATACTGGGTTCCCTGCTCAGTGGGGAGTCTGCTTCTCCTTCTTCCCTCTGCTCCTCCCCCCACTCACGTGTGTGTCAGTGTGTGTGGATGCGCGCTGTGGTCTCTCTCAAATAAAGCCTTTAAAAAACAAATTTAAAAATTTAAAAAGAGCAATAATAAATATACATCTATGTCCCTAGCCCAGCTTGAGAAAGAGAACTTTACTATCCCCTAGAAAGCTCCCATGGGCTCCTCCCACAACCTCTTTTCTCCTCCCCACACTAGACTGAATTTTTGTTTGTCCTTGCTTATTCTTACAGGGTTTGCCACATGCGTGTGGATGTCTAAACACTCTATTACTAGTTTTGCATGTATCTGAACTTGGCTATCCTGCAATTTGCTTTTTAAAAAATTTTATGTTTTCATTTTAATTCCAGTTAGTTTACATACAGTATTACACAATATAATGATTTAACAATTCCAGACATCACCTATGCTCATCATCATGGTAAGTGTACTCCTTCAATCCCATCACTTATTTAACCCGTCCTCCTCCTACTGCCCTTCTAGTACCCATGAGTTTGTTCTCTCTAGTTGAGTCTGTTTCTTGATTTCTCTTTCTCTCTCTTTCTTTTTCCCCTAGGCTCATTTATGTTTTTCCTTAAATTCCACATATGACTGAAATTATATGGTATTTGTCTTTCTCTGACTGACTTGCACTTAGCATTATACTTTCTAGTTCCATCCATGTCACAGAATAGAAAACCCAGATGTAATTGTGGAATTACATGGCCAATTTCGTTTCAACAAAACAGGAAAGAATATCCAATGGGGAAAAGACAGTCTCTTCAAGAAATGGTGTTGGGAAAACTGGGCAGCAACATGCAAAAGCAAGAAATTAGACCACCTTATTACATTATACACAAAAATAAATTTAAAGTGGATTAAAGACCTACATGTGAGATCTAAAACCATAAAAATCCCATAAGAGTACCCACGCAATAACCTCTTTGACATCAGCCATAGCAACTTTTTTTCTAAATAGGTCTCCCGAGGCAAGGGAAACAAACACAACTTGCTTTTTTACTCAATAGTTGTGTTCCTGAGATCCTTCTCTATTGTCATAGGCAGCTACGGGTCATTCAATTTAATTGAGCAGCTATATAGCTGTATTCTATAGTGAAACTACACCACAATTTATACTGTAATTTCTATACATAAAATTATATTGTAAATATCAGGTTACATTACTACATATCTTCAAAATAACTGTTAATTATAGTATAGTATTATGATGAGAGAAGAACTATTTTGTTTTATAGTTATCCAACAGTTGGACATTGTGTGTGTGTGTCTGCTTTGTAAATAATGCAATGTCTAAGTAGTTTATTAAGTATTGTGTATTATTTCCTTCACAGAAGGAATGGAGGAAGATGGTCCACAGAAGTGGCATTACTGGATCAAGATGTATGAATAGGTAATATGGCTCTTTAATATATTGTGTAACCGTTTCACAATATTGTAATACCATCAAAATTGGGGATTACCATTAAAAATGTATTCTTTGGCTAAAAGAACAAATAATCCAATCAAGAAATGGGCAGAAGACATGAACAGACATTTCTCCAAAGAAGACATCCAAATGGCCAAGAGACACATGAAAAAGTGCTCAATATCACTCAGCATCAGGGAAATACAAATTAAAATCACAGTGAGATACCACCTGATATCAGTCAGAATGGCTAAAATTAACAGGTCAGGAAATGACATGCTGGTGAGGATGTGGGGAAGGGGAATCCTCCTACACGCTTGGTGGGAATGCAAGCTGGTGCAGCCACTCTGGAAAACGGTACAGAGGTTCCTCAAAAAGTTGAAAATAGAGCTACCCCTATGACCCAGCAATCGCACTACTGGGTATTTACCCTAAGGATACAAATGTAGTGATCTAAAGGGGCACATGCACCCCAATGTTCATAGCAGCAATGTCCACAATAGCCAAACTATGGAAAGAACCTAGATGTCCATCAACAGATGAATGGATAAAGAAGATATGGTGTGTACACACACAGGAATACTATGCAGCCATCAAAAAGTGACAGCCTGCCATTTGCAATGACGTGGGTGGAACTAGAGGGTATTATGTTGAGCGAAATAAGTCAATCAGAGAAAGACAATTATCATATGATCTCTCTGATATGAGGAATTTGAGAGGCGGGGCATGGGGTCATGGCGGGGTAGGGAGAGAAAAAACGAAACAAGATGGGACTGGGGAGGGAGACAAACCATAGGAGACTCTTAATCTCAGGAAACAAACTGAGGGTTGCTGGGGGGATGGGGGGAGAGGGAGAGGGTGGTTGGACATTGGGGAGGGTATGTGCTATGGTGAGTGCTGTGAATTGTGTAAGACTGATGATTCAGACCTATACCCCTGAAGTAAATAATACATCATATGTTAATAAAAAAAGAAAAAATGTATTTTTTGGCTAATATATTAAAATAGTATTTTGCTGATGTTTTAATCTACATACCTCTTATTACAAAATTGACCATTCTTCATATATTTGTATGGTACTGTATGTAGTCTTCTATTCAAGTGTTCCAATAAGGTTTTCATTTTTTAATTAGTTTTTAAAATGTGTTTGAGCATGTTACAAAGTAAAGATACTAATTCTGTCATGTTACTGAAGATCTTTTCCCAATATACTGTTACCCCATTGGCTTTTTACATGAAGAAATCCTTGATTTTTTTTTTTCTGTAGTTTGACTGACTTTTTCTGTTCGGGAGTTTTTCTTTTGTTTCTAAGCAATATTCAATTCTATAGATTTCCTATGCCTCTACATTTTGCACTTAATTGTTTAATCAATATGTAATTCATTTGGGGCAAGTTAGAATGATTTTTTCCAAATTGCTAACTATGCTTCAAAATTATTTCTTGAATAATCTCTGATGACTTCTTTATGATTAACCAAATTATTTATGTGAGGATCTGCTTCTGAACTGTCCTGGTTTGCTTACCTACTTCCTTCTCTTCTGCCAATATCACTGTTTTAATTACAAAGACATCATTATGCACTTTAATATCTGGTAGCGCTATACACTGCAATACATAATAAATCTAACTCCCTGCTCCTAGAGCCATTTCCAGGATTCCCCTGAGATTCTCATCTACTTATTTTTCCATACAGACTGATAACCATCTTGTGAAATTTTAAATATCTTGGTGGGACTTTGAGAAAAATGGCATCAGACTCATGATGTGATTTCAGAAATAGCCAAATCCTCAGTTTTTTGTTTTTGTTTTTTTTTTAAGATTTTACTTACCTATTTATTTTAGAGAGGGAGAGAGCATGCAACACAGAAGTGGGGTAGGGGCAGTGGGAGAGGGAGAGAGAGAATCTCAAGCAGACACCACACTGAGTGAGGAGCCTGACAAGGGGCTTGATCTCAAGACCCTGAGATCACGACCTGAGCCGAAATCAAGAGTCAGATGCTTAACCTACAGAGCCACCGTGTGCCCCTCCAAATCCTTAAGTTTTTATCTCACCATCTAGAAGTAACCTCTTTAAGTCTTCTTAATCTACAACTAAGAAATCTGTAGTAATAATTTTCTCCTTTTCTTTCCAATATTTATTCTCTAAAGTTACTACATTCATAACATTCTATATTGGCTTTTTGTTTTGATCTCAGCCATATCCAGTAATACCTTATTGGGGCCAGCCAAAAATATAATGGCAGTGGGCTGTATGAACTCAATCTTTCTTATCATAGGAAGGAATGGCCATTTTATATGCTTGTTTTTAAGTCGTTTGTAAAAATTAGAAATTGAATTGACTGAATGTTTTTCTGGAATTAATGAGATTATTGCATATTTTTACTTAATTAATGTGACTCAAATGAAATTCTATGTATATGAAGCCATTTCTGCCTTCCATTACCTACTTGGGTAGGGTGGAACATTCACATATCCTATTGTTGAAATCTACTCACTAGAATTTTATCTAAAATTTTTACATTCCTGAGAGAGACTGGTAATTAGCCTTCCTTTGGGGGCTTGCCAGATTTGTTATCAGGGTCATGTTTGCTTGAAAAAAGAATCTGGAAGTTTTCCAACCTTTTTCTATATAACACAGAAATGATCGGTTCCTTGAAAGTTTAAAAGAACATCCAAAGGCCTTTTATATTTTAAAACATTCCACCTGACACAGGTTTCTGTGTGTGTGTGTGTGTGCGCGCGCGCGCATTCATGAACGCCTGTGTCCATGTGGGTATGACCATATTTGTATACATTTCAAATGACATCGTAAGATATTGATCTCTAATGGAACAGGGAACAGTTTCCGTATAATTTACTGCCTTCCTTTCCCCTATGAAAAGGAAGTAAATGCCCAAGAGGATAAAGTGCTAAGAAATAACCCATTTTCCCAGGCTTTAATTCTAAGAGCCTCCTTTTTAGAAGCCAGAAGGGAGGCTATAGATGGTGGTCAGGGAATACTGAATACTAACCTAGCCACACTTCATGCAGGCTGACCAAATTTGGCATCCACAACTTTAACACTGATGTTTGGATCTAGGAAACCCAAGATGTGAAAAGAAACAAAGATCACCAGTCTACCTAGGTCACCTTGAATTCTGTAGCAAAGGTCTTCCAATTTTGTAATCCACCAAGCCACCTATAGGACACGGTACGTGTTCCACAGTAATAATTCTAAGGCCTTCTCTACTTCCCGCAGGGCTCCTGGACCAAGGACCCTGTAAACACGTCAAGGGAGCCGCAAATAAAGACTCAGAATTATTATGGACAGCAAGTTTGTTTCTGGTGGTCCGTCATCCCCCCCACCCCTGCAACCAAATTCATCTGCTGAAAGCCCCCAAACTGAGAGTATAAGGAGGTGGGGCTTCTGGGAATCAACTTGGTTAAGATGAGTCACAAGGGTGGAGCCCCCCTGATGGGATTAGTGTCCTAATAAGAAGAAGAGTCTCCAGAGTGTCCTCTTTTCACAAGGGCACAAAGAAGAGGTCAAGTGAGCGCACAGCAAGATGGCGGCCGCCGACAAGCCAACATTAAGAGGTCTCAGAATGAAACCTGCCTTGCCAACACCTTGATCTTAGACTTCCTGGCCTTCAGAACTGTGAGAAATAAATTTCTTTTTAAGCCACACAGTCTGTGGTATTTTGTTATAGCCGCCCAAGCTGACTAAAGCAAGGGGGCTGTAGTAATGTCCGTCCAAAAGAACGCTGAGCTCTAACTATACACACCGGATAGCCTGCTGTAGAGACAGAGAGACACCTGAACAGAAGCAAGTGGTAAGGAGTCTGAATGAAGACGGAGAGTCTAGTAGACAGGTGAGGACCGTGCTGTTGGAACATGTGTGAGGCTATAAACAGGACTCAGGGACACTGTGCCCCAAGATGAGGCTGTGAACAGGGCAGTAACTGCATATGTTGTGCTGCAGCACGGTCTGCTTTTCTGGAGAACACATCTTAGTTCATGTCCTTGTTCCCAGGGCATCTGGGAAATGTTAGAGGTCAGGTCACCTTCTGTCAGTCAAGGTGATGAACACTCAAGTAGCCTGCCTGGCAGGAAGGCTCGGACCTCAAAAGCCTCTCTGGCACTATGGATTCGTACTTCCATTCAGGATTTCACACAGGCATGCAAGCAGTTTTCTCTCCCCCTCAGCAATGACAGAGAAGTTGCTTTCACACCAGTCATGGCCTCACACGGGAGCTTAATCCCAGGCTGGAAGGCAACACGTGTTTGTGGCAAAGCCAAGCAAGCATGTGAAATGAAGCAGAATGAGGAATGTTTTATTACTGTTCTGGATGCCAGGGGTGGTTGGGTGTATGTGTGGGGTTTTAAATGACGCCAGAAGACATCTTAAAAAGTCATATTTTGTTGGCAGCTCCGAGATACAATTGTTACTCTAAGTACTAACTAACGCTTACCAGCGACTGAGGCACACACAGATTTTCTCACAAGCACCCTTTCCTTTCTGGGGCTTTTCACCCCATTAAGTTCTCTCTCTCTCTCCCTCCCTCCCTCGCTCTGTGTGACTGTGTGTGTGCATGCGTGTTTCCCACACAGGCATATACCACACAATGGAAGGCCAAATCCAGCTGAACAGATTTATCATTTTTAGGGTCAAATTGTGGAAAAAGAAAAAGTGTGGATACACTTAGGTATTGCAAGATTTTCTTTCTACAGGTAGAAAATTACACTAACAATTCTAAGCTAATGACTTGAGAGGAAACAGTTCCTTCTTTATAAAATGAATTGGATTCATCAAGACTTGTGTTTAAGTGAATTTCTCCTCCTTTAAGTCAGATAAAGACATGACTTAAGAGAGCACCTAGGCTTGGGGCACCTGGGTGGCTCAGGCGTTAAGCGTCTGCCTTCGGCTCAAGTCATGATCTTGAAGCCAAGGGATCGAGCCCCACATCTGGCTCCCTGCTTGGCAGGAATCCTGCTTCTCCCTCTCTCACTCCCCCTGCTTGTGTTCCCTCTCTTGCTGTGTTTCTCTCTGTCAAATAAATAGATAAAATCTTAAAAAAAACAAAACAAAACACGAACAACCCACCTAGGCTCCAAGAGAATCTTCAACAAAGTAGGCTCTCCCCCACTCCACTGTACATTAAGGAAGCAACTCCCCGTCTCCCCAGTGCTTGTTACCCACAGACTGCAGTGCAGGGCCCAAATATGATGTAGTTTTTATAGGTGATATCAGAAAAAAAAATGTTCCTTTCTTGTATGATAATCGTGGTAATGTGAAATATTTCCAAACACCCTTCCACTAAGGATGGCAGAATAAGAAGTTGGTAGCCCTGGGCCAGTCCCTTACAGTGTTTTTTGAGAGTTTCTTCCTCCAAGTGGTCTGTGTATGAGAACCACTTGTCTGAACCAAGGAATTTAGGGTCAGTTATCTAGTCATTACTAGCTGCCATCTAGTTATCACAATGGTGACCATCCTCAGGACCAACAAACAACCTACACAAAATTTAAGATTGATTTTAGTCAATATTCAGGGGAGAGAGTACTTTTTTTAAAGCTTTTATTTATTTATTTGACAGAGAGAAACACAGCTAGAGAGGGAACACAAGCAGGGGGACTGAGAGGGAGAAGCAGGCCTCCTGCTAAGCAGGGAGCCCGATGCAGGGTTTGATCCCAAGACTCAGGGGTCATGACCTGACCCGAAGGCAGACACTTAATGACTGAGTCACCCAGGCGCCCTGGGAGTAAAAAATTTTTAAGGTCTATAAACTTGTGGTCTGTAAGTTCCTAGTTGTTCCGAAGTTTTTCTCCTATCAACAGGTCCCTTACTACACCCGACCTACACCTCATTACCAAGCTATCTCCTCCTGGCTTAGAAACACAGGTGCTAAAGCTTGAGGGTACCCCCAATCTGGGAACCCCCAAATCAAGACTGTTCTCCCTGCTGAGATTCTGAGAGGTTGGCCTTATGGTACTAAAGGCTTTAGAGAGCAATTCAAAGCATTTTGTCACAGCACTGGGTCAGTTAAATTCAAATGAAATGAGTGCCCAGGACTAGCTTCTCTCTACTGCAGCATCTCACTGATCCAAGGGATCTTAAAGTCTATCCACCTAGAAAAGCCTAATGGCATGGTTGGTTTGGGAAGCCAAAGTTGGGGAGGGTCACTTGCTCCCTCCAGAACCTCCATACTGAGAACAAAGGCAAGAAAATCATCTGGGACATGTCATAACAGGCCTTCAGTGATTCACAAAGCTCTTCAAGTAAGAATGTGTTAATAAATGAATGCAAAATGAACCCCGCCCTTTTTTCCAGGGAATCTATCTACCTTTAACTGTATGCTACCTAAAATTTTCTTTTTTTTTTATTTCCCCAAAAATGAACTCTCAAATAAAAACCATTCTGATGGAAAAAACATCCATAAACACTAAATTTTTTAATACCTTTACTTACCTCATCTCTAACTAATCAGAGACAATTTATTTGTTGTGAAGAGACTTAATTTCCTCAATTAAATGTGCACATAAACACAAAAATGTGCTAATATTTTGATATCTAGGATGCTAATAAAGGTAACATTTATTGGGCTAGCTACCGGGACCCTGGGCACTTTACTTGCATTGCCTCAGTTAATCCTTAAAACAAACCTATAAAATGGGTGTTATTCTTACACCCATTTTATAGATAAAGTTTAAGTGAGGAGACTCATTAATGTCATTTAATCTCTACTAACCAGAATCTAAGTTCACTGTTTACTCTGGCTATAAAAAGATTGAGAAATTAAGCGGAATTGTAGAAAGTATGGTTAACCCACAAAAAGAACCTATGTTTTCAGACATACTGGAAAGCAGATGCTAAATTGCAAGCCTTCCAAGAAGAACTGTTTGGAAAGCTTCTGTCTGAAACCATCCTACCATAAAATACTCTAAGATTCAGACTTTCACTAGTTAAAGGCAGGTTTCCTGTCACCGTTACTTCCAAATTAGTAACGTTTCTATAGATGCTAAAGTATAGTTGATGTCAGCTGCCACTCTCCCCATACACATTTCCCTTCTCCAGAAACACTCAGTTCTGTCCTCTCCACCTCTCCTCCCAGCCCTGGTGCTAGGGAAAGCTAATGCACTCCCCCAGGAGAGGGACAGACCAGTCAGAAAACCTCCTGCCCCTGCCAATCAACAGACTGTCTACTATTCACTTGTCTACTGGGATTGGCTGAGGGATGAGCACGTGGCCTAATTTCCACCAATGAAATACCAGGGTAGGCTTGCAGGGGACGGAATTCTGAGAAAGATATTTTCTCAGTCTTTTAAGGAGTTACTGATGGGGATGCTTCTTTCCTTCTGGCCACAGGGATGCAACTATTAGCCCAGGAACTTCTGCAGCCCTTCTGCCTCCCTGAGCCCTGAGGGTGAACTGACATCGTGGAGGAGTGACAGAGAAATGGAAAGAAATGGGACAGTTGATGTCATGTTGAGTTGCTATTTCACACCCTCAATGCAGTCCATTCCATCCCTGAACTCTGCAGGTACATGAGCCAATTAATTAATTCCCTGTGCTGTGGCAGCCTCTTTGAGTTGGGTTTTATGATGGTCACAACCTCAGAGGATCCAAAGTGGTAAATGAGAAAAAAAGCAATAATTCACAGCTTTCTCCCCATGTGCTTGGATTTTACTTGACACTGTTTCTTAACTGTTTCAAGTGGTCTTTTGTTGGTTTTCTCCTTAAAATGTAAAAGGTTTTCAAGAACACTTTCAACAATTCATGAGTTGGTCTTAGGCAAGTCATTTGGTTTTCCTGGTTCTTCCCAATTGTAAAAAGGTGAAGTATGACTAGAGGACTTTTGTTGCTTCTCCCAGCCCTCCCAGCCAACAGTTCTACGTGGCTGACCTAATAATGCAAGTTTCTCCACCAGACAAAAACCCCTCTTTGGATAGAAACATCCTTTGCAATATAATCCAAGCAATCTACATCTCTTATTTGGTTAGCTATGTCCCATTGTCCTATTTGCATCCCGATATCCCTCCTTCTGCAGTCAGCTCTGTGCCGCACCCCCCCCCCCCAGGGTCTTGATCTCTATGGACAGCATCAGTCTGGCTCCCTGCCTTCTAGCTTCCAGCTGAGTGTGCCTAATGGGAGGGGCCATCAGGAGACGGGAGAACGGACAAGGGAGTTCATGAGGATATTTTTTCCTCTTGGCTCTTTTGCAGCTGTGTTGCTGAAGGTTGACTGCATCCTTCCACCAGAGAGAGCCTTTCCGGGGAACTTCTCTTTCCAGTTCTAATAACCAATCTTTCCCTCTTGCTTTCACGACTAGGCATGGCAACAGCTCCCTGATAGCCCTAGCCTTGGGAATCCTTCCACATCCTGTGCTTGGTTCTCTTAACCTTGCCTAAACTTACACTCCTTCCAGAAGAGTCTTTTGGATGACTCCACTTGAACGCACCATGCTACTTACTGGAACCCCAAGACACAATGGTTTAAAAATTAAAACCAAGCACAACAAAAAGGAAAGAGAAGCAATCAACTTTGAGTCTCATGTAAGAGAGATGAAAAGTATGGCCCTTGCCAAGAAAAATAACCTACACATACCAAGAGAATCCAATTGGACACCCAACTACCCTCCTTTCCCTGCTGTCACTGAGAATTGTGGAAAACAGCCATCCCTTGCTATGCCAGGGTTTAAACATTAAAAAAAAAAAGTGTCTGTTTATACACAAACTTAATGACCCTTCAGACAACTTCTGTGTGGGACCTGGCAGGGGAATCCCAGCTATGTGCGCCCATTTTCTAGGGGGACAAACTAAGCCTGGAAGAGAATACAGGGTTATAGCTGACAAAAACAAAACAAAAGAAACAAACAAAAAAACTATTAGAAATGTCCCAGGGCCAGTTATAAGGCTCCTTGGTCCAAGAATCTGCCTCCTACAAGCTCCGGGGTTTTTCTCAAAGCAGCCTCTGTACTATAATTTTCCAAAGAGGTCTAATTCCCTCTAAACCATCCATGAATGTCCTTTGGCTTCTTCACCGTTCACAACTCTGCAACGTCAAGAGAGACAAGGCACAAGGCCCCCAGCCCCATTCCAAGTGATGCCGAATGCCAGAAGGTGAGTCCACCATCACCGACCATTTCCCAAAGAAACTTTTCCAGAAATTTATGGGTATCCAGGCCACAGCAGCCTTCCTCCCCTTCTCGGGGGATTTGCCATTCCATGGACATCCAAGGAATGCTCTCAAGGACCCCTTCATCACAAAACATTTCAGAGCAGCTACCTGTTTCAGGATTAAGAGGCTTAATCAGTTCAGGGTCGTCCTGCTTCCGTGGCTTCCTCCTTCAGCATCTGCCAGAGCCGGGGCCTGTAGGAGTGACCCAAAAAGCACATTCAGGATATTTGGCTTCAACATGGGGAAGATCCTATCGATCAGGAGACAGAAGAAGCAGTCAAGGATGGAGCCCTGAAGAATCCAACAGCAGATGGACTGGCCCAGGAGGAGGCCCCTGAGAGGCTGCTGAGGAAGGTCCCCGAGGGAGAAGAGAAAGTAGAAGAGAAAGAGACCCAATGCCATTCTAGTTCCTCAGGCCTGAAACCCAAGAGTCACCGTCATTCTCCTTTCCCTCACACTCCACATCCAGCCCACTCACCAGCAAATGATGTCAGGTGATTCTTCAAAATACATCCAAACTCACCCCTTCTCGGTCACCTCCTCCACCACCACTGCGGTCTAAGCCAGCAGCTTCCCTCCTTGGAATATTGCAATGACTTCCTAACTGGTCTCCCTACTTCCACCCTTGCTCGCCCTTCTAGAATCCACCTATGTTGGGATTGAATTGTGTCATGGGTTGGACTGCATGTCCCCCAAATTCCTTTGTTGAAGTCCTAACCCCCCAGTACCTCAGAATAGGACCTTATTTGGAAATAGGGTCACTATGCATGTAATGCGCTGTTGAGATGAGGTCATCTTGGAGTAGGGTGGGTCTCTAACCAGTAAGACTGGCGTCCATATAAAAAGAGGAAATTAGGAAGCCGGCATCACACAGGGAGTGTGCCGCTGTGTGAAGGTTGGCGTTCCACTGCCACAAGTCCAGGAGCTACTGGAAGCTGGAAGGGGGGCCTGAAACAGATCCTGCCCTAGCGCCTTCAGAGGGAGGGAGGCCCCGCCCACACTGTGGACTTGGACGTCTGGCCTCCAGGGCTGTAAGGAAATATACTTCTGTCGTTTAAGCCACCCTGTCTGAGGTGCGTCCTTATGGCAGCCAAGCCAACCGATACACCACACTCCCCACAACAGCCTCAGTGATCATTTAAAAAATCACTCTTCTGCTCAAAAGACTAGTGTTTCATCTCTTCAAAATAAAAGACAAAATCCTTGAAATGACCTTCGGGGCCCACATGACCTGGCCCAGCCTTTCTTGACCCGTTCTACTCTGCCCAGCTTCAGTTTCCTCTAGCTAGAATGGCTTCCTCAAATACCCCAAGCAAGCTCCTCCTTCAAGACCCCTGCACTTGCTCTTCCCTCTGCCCAGAACACTCTTCTCCCAGGGCATCCTTTAGTTCCTTCAGGTTCTGGAGACAATGTCACTTTCTCAGTAAGACACCCGTCCCCCCCCCCCCACAACTCTACACCTTTCCTGTCCCCCTTCCCCACTGCATTTTCTGTTGTAGCATTTGCCAGCACCTGACATTTGTTTATATTTTTTACCTCCTTCCCTCACACTGGTCTTCAAACTCTCTACAAATAAGGGGCATGGTATTACGGTACATCCCATGGTCTGGAACATGTTAGTGCTCAAGAAATAATTGCTGAAAGATTTATTTGCGGAATGAAAGAAGCCAAGAGAAGTGAGAGGTGCAAAAAGGAGGAAGTTGTCCAATGTCAAAAGTAGCAAAGAGTCCAGAAAGATAAGGAGTCAAGTGTCCGTTGGGTGTGACAATATGGAGGCCACAGGTGACCTGACAGGGGGCAGTTCCTGTGGAAGGCGGGAGCCCTCCACAGCAAATCCAACCAGATCCCTCCCCTGGGCCCCGCACACCTCTCTCTCACAGGCAGAAAGCAGCCTGAGTCCACCGTGTCAACTAAGGAGCAAAAACCTGAGGGCAGATTCTTTCCAGATATCTGTCTCTCAGCAGAGGAGAAAGGGGAATGAGAACTAGAGAGGGTGAAGGTTTAAGGTTTGGTTTCAGCCAGCTGATGGAAGGGGGTGAGGTCTCAGAAGCTAAAAGAGATGGCAAGGATTCATGTACAGGAAGAAGGTTGTCTCGGGCCAGGAGGAGGGATGCATCCATCTCTGAGTGGAAGGAAATCAGGTTGGGATGAGCCCCAGTGTCAGTACCCACAAGGAAGTGGAGGCAGGAACCTGAGTGGGCTCAGAGCTGAGCTGTTTGGAACTTGTCAATGAATCAACGAAGCCAGGTTGTCTCCTGAGTGAAGAAGGGCAGGCAGGAAGGAGCTCAACATGGGGTGCGGTGTGGAACACCCCACTAAGAGGAATCATGTAGGTGCCAGGGCAGCCCTAAAACCGGGAGCCACCTTAAATTTCAGGCCCTCAGTGTCTCCCTGGCCTCCCCCAGTGGCGAGTGACTGGGGTTGGAGAGCCCAGCAGCACTGAGGGCCCAGCTGACCAGAAGCCATGATTTCACCGACGCACAATCCGCAGGGCTGTGGGGGTTCTGGACAGGCCCGCAGCAGCCTTGCTTAGGAGGGTCTTCCCCCAACTGAATCTGGAGGCCCCAACAGGCTCCCAGAGTCAGCCCCTGGAGAGCCCTCTGAACACTCCCCTGACGCCTCCCCACAGGTCACAGGCTGGGCCTCGTCCCCCACAGGACTCATACTCTGCTGTGTGCTAGCCGCCACACAAGCCAAACCCTCACACAACCGCCCCGTGAAGTATTTTTGGCTTCCACACATAGACCATGAAACAAAGATTCAAGAAATTAAGTAACCTCTGCAAGGTCACACAGGCAAGAGGGGCCGAGCTGGGTGGGGCCTGAAACCTTCCATTTCTCTGTGTTCCCTTCTATATTCATGTCACCACCCTTGCCCCAGCCCTCAAAGTTTCCTAAAATTCAACAGGATAAATGTGTTCTTACTCGCCCCCTGGCATTCCCCGGCATTTCCAGGGCAGCCAGCCAGGGGAGCCTACCTACTGTACTGCGTTTACCTAGCTTTGTCCTGTTCAGTCGGCTTCAGCAGCTCTCAATATGGGGGAAATGTCCAACTCCACAGCCATATTCCTTGGGAATCCTTCAGGAATGCTTCTTCAATCTTATTGCCCACTCTACCCTCCGCTTTACCGCTCTACCTCATCTGGTATGTATGTCCCTCCCTTTTCCAGGCCCCTCAGGCCCCAGGGCCTCACACATTCCTCCCCTTGCAGCCCGGCCTCTCCCCTGCTCCCCACTGAGCCACACCACCCAAGCTTCTTAGCCCTCCCTGCCGCCCCCGGAGCTCACAGCACATTTCCCTTCCACGTAGACTGCAAACCCCTTGAGGATGAGTGATACTTGTGTTGAAAATGGGTGGCTCAGTAGGCTGGAGCCTCTATGAGCCTCAGGTCATGATCTCAGAGTCCTGGGATTGAGGCCTGCATTTGCATCCAGCCCTCTGCTCAGCAGGGAGCCTGCTTCCCTCTCTCTCTCTGCCTGCCTCTCTGCCTACTGGTGATCTCTCTCTCTCTGTCAAATAAATAAATAAAATAAAATAAAATAAAGAAAATGCTTGAAACTGCCCACTGCTCAACACCGGGACTCTTGACTGGTAAACACTGCTTGAGCTACAAAACAATGCTGATGAAGCTCAGATGATACAGCTGGAGATGTTAAACAGAAGAGAACTGGGACTGGCAAGGGAAGGGACACAGAGCTGTCTTGAAGTTTCTGGAAGCATACTGATTGTTCCTTTGCAGGAGCACCCCGAGTCTGGCATCCTGTAAAAGCTATCCCAATGAGAAGGAAGGTGCTAGATTTAGCTCCCCCTCCTCCTGCTTCCCACATATTCAAGGTCTTGGCATCCTTCCTTTGCTACCCCTTCTCATGCTTTCACAGACATAGATATCCTCTCTTTTTCCCTCTTTAAGGGAAGAGCTTGCGATGTGAGAAATCCAGGTCAGTGGGGTTTGTGATGAACAGGGGAACGGTCAGACGTAGGAAAAAGGACACTCCATTTCCAGGGAATTGGGAGTTGGCCCTAGCCCAGTTCAGTCATCAGCCATGGCCACAGGATAATTCTGGGCTTCCACGGGCCACAGGGGGAGGATGAGTGGGAAAGATCAAAGTCAGCAAACAGTCAAGGGCCATCAGATCCCACCCCATACTGACAGAACGGGCAGCCCCAGAACAAGGTCTGGGAGAAAAGTATAGGGCTCAAGGTGATGCTATCCGCCAACAGCCCCAATAAGAAACAAGAGCTCCTCAAACCAATAGAACCAAAGGCGCAGGGGAGTCCTCATGATATATGAAATAAGGAGCTCTGGAGTCAGGCCTGGGATCCAATCCTGACCTTGCCTCCAGGGGCTGGCCAATCTTAGGCTGGTCACTTAACCTCTCTGAGCCCGGTTCTGCATCAGCTACTGTGAGGCCTAAATACAACATACGTGTAGAAACATCTAGCACAGGGCCCAGCTTTACATAAGGGGCCCAATAAATGTTGCCCTCCCCCTTCCTCCCAGCCTTCTAACCTCACAGCTCTCAAGCCTGGATAACAAGAACAAGAACAGAAGCTACCGGGCGCTTCCCGGAGAGAAGGTCTGCAAAGAAAGATGGCAACCGTCAGCAAAAGGAAGCGGAACAAAGGGGCCACCCCACGGCCTCTGTGAGAGAAGCGCTGGACCTCTGTGAACGCCAGGGTTTCAAAACACAACAAAGCTCCTAGCCTCAGACCATACCCAAACAGGAAGTTTGTGACAAACTTAGAAAACATGCAGGCACGACGAAAGGAGGTTGCACACCCCTCAGCCAAGATGAAAACCAGCGCCTCGCAGGTGTCTGCATGCACTAGAAGGAGCGCGCCCGCTCAGCAAGCCCAACGCACAGAACTCTCCCTGGGCATCAGGGAGCGCCCTGCATCGTGTTCCTCCTCGCCTCAAGCACGTGGCCCAACGCACATGGAGCTGCTCTGGTTTTTCCAAAGCCGGGGTCTGACAAGGGCTCCCCACTCTCTGTCCTTTCCCTGCCCCCGCACGCATTGGGGACAGCGGGTACCCTGAACAGCCATGGGGTGGGGGGGGCCAGAGGACTTAGGTGTGTGGGGTCACTTTTCAGCTGGGAGAAGGGAGCACAGAAAGAGGAAGTGATGTGCAGAGGGGCCCAGACTGTGTACATTTCAGCAGGCCCCATGGCACCTCACGCGGGGGTCATCAGGCTGCCATTTCTTCTCCTTGGAAACGCTGCCTGCCACTAACGTGTGTGTTGGCTCTATTCACACTGGTATGGGCACCACAGCCTCGCTTCATGGCTCTGTAAGTGCAAAAACAGGGACACGCCTAACCTCCACCACTTATGTCCCACGTCCCCACCTCGAGTGAAAACCAGGAGGTCTCCTCCCTGTCGTTCACAATCACCCAGCACCTGTGGGTGGAGCCTTGCTACCAGGCCGCACGCTTGGTGAGTGTGCTCCAGAAAATACTTGATTAATTAATAAGCAACACCAGGTCTTGGTACACCCTCAGCAGACAGGTCCCCGGCTGCAGCCCTCCCGGGAGCAAGGCCCAAGTGTAAACTCAGTCCCCTGATGCTCAGCCTCACTGTCCACCCCCTCCTTGGCGCCTCCCGCAGTGGTTTCCCCACCTCCCCAAGTTAGGTTCCTTTAAAAAAAAAAATGACTCATTTAGGAAGAGACAAAACCAGAAACTTCAATAGTACAGATAAAACAGCACCAAGTCTCTTTAAACATCCCCTACTCCACGTAGAAATTAGATCTGATAAAGACTCCCCAAACTGGACCGCTTAATGAGGAACTTACGGTATATACAATTCTTCTAGTGAAAACACTTCCAGTAATGTCTCCTCTCTGAACTTTTCAGGGCCTTCTTTTCTTTTTCTTTTTTTTTTTTTTTTTAGATTTATTTATACACTCTAGAGTGGGGAGGGGCAGAGGAAGAGGGAGAGAGAAACTTTAGCAGACTCCTTGCTGAGCCGGACACAGGGCTTGATCTCACAACCCTGAGATTGTGACCTGAGCTGAAACCAAGAACTGGACACTTGACCGACCACGCCACACAGGCGCTCCCAGGTCTTTATAAATGGAGGTGGACTCAGGCTTCTACTGCGTAGCTTTTTCAAAATGAGAGAATGAGAAAGTGAAATCCATGCTCTCAACTCCTGGTGCAAAAATTAGTTATCTGATGTTTTGCTATGTTTATGATTCCAACTCACTGGAAAAAGGACGTTGGCATTTTATCACTGGCCCTACTGAGAATTACAGGGAGTGTTTCTTAAAAAGTAAAACTTCTTGGTAGGTAATAAGTTTTTAACATTGGTGCACATAAAATATAAATTGTATTTATATAATATAAATAAACTATATAATACCAGACATAGAACTGTAACATTTTTGGGCTAAAATGAGTGTTTAGGAGAATCCTAACCCAGGGATTCTCAATGTTGGCTGCATTTAAAAAATTCCCAGGCCCCACCCCCAAACATTCAGGCACCGCTGGGCTGGAGTAGGGCTCTGGCGCTGGATACTTTAAGTGACCTCGTGATTTTAATGTGCATCCAGGACTGAGAACCACTGATCTACTGCAGATAAGAATACTGAGATCTAAACAGATTAAGGTACAGTCCAAGACGGCATAGTCAGAGACAAAACCAGAACCAAATCTGATATTTAGGACTCCCCATCTAGTTCTCCAGCCTCACTCAGATTCTCAGCATTCAAAGATTTGTTTAAAACAATTTTTTTTTTTTTTTTTTTTTTTTAGTTTGGGGGACTAACATAGGGCTGCTGACTTTTTGTTTTGTCAAGCAAGGGTATTTTTATAAATACCCACCAATTACTGTCACTGCTTCCTGACAGGTCTCTTGCTCATTTGCATTTCTGCCACCCTCTACCCCAATCCCCACCCAGGAGGTAAGATCTAAGTATCTGGCTTCTGCCCGCAGTCTCCTTCACCTCCACTCTCCCTGCTCCTCACCATCCAAACAAAAGCCAGGCCTCAAAAATCTCCTCCTTCCCCTAACTCCACAATGTCTATTTCTGAAAGCCCCTTCACTAACTACAAACTATTTCCCAGTCTTTTCCCAAAGCCATCCTTCACTTTCCTGACACATGACAGCTAATGTTTGCACAAGTTACAACAACCAACGTTTCCAGTTTATTTCGTGCATATTGTCCCTTCCACCTTGTTCCCTAATCAAGGATACACTGGAAACTTTTAAAGAGGACGAACTCTGAGGAACAGAATTAGGGGTGAAGAGGGAGAGCAAGGGGAGTTCTCTTTATCCTCTTCCATTTTAATTTGGGGCAAGCATTTTTTTTTTAATGGGACAAATCTCTCTCTCTCTCCGTCTCCCTCTCTCGCTCTCTCTCTCTCTCACACACACACACACCAGGTTACAAAATATATCTACAAACACCATCTAAGTGGTTTGCTTCCACTCTGTAAATACAGAAAATCCCCTGGGAAGTCTCCCTACCCAAGTTCTAAATATAAATGATAGCTGGGTGGCAGGATTATGGGTGACATTAATTTCAGTTCCCTTTCTTCTTTGCTTATCTTTATTATGTTTTATTTATGTAATGAAGGAATAATGAAAGTTTAAAACCTGAACCAAAACGTTATCTGATCTCTGAAACCTACACAGCACTGAGAAGCAAAGTGCCAGAGCGGGTCCCAGCCGGGTACGTAGAAAATCTCCTTCTTGTAAAACGAAAGTTGTCTCTCCAGGACAGAGCCTATCACCACTGTAACTGACCCCAAGCCACACCCAGGCCCGGCCGGTCCCCAAGAACAGATGCAGAAGAGGTGCCTCAGCCCAGCTGTCGAGCTTCTTCTGGGACCGGTCTGGCCTCCTCAGCTTCATCTCCTGCTTCTCCCTGAATTCCAGCCCCATGGATTAGTTGTCTCGCCCGCGTGTCCCCTCTGGTCCCTGCGTCTAAGCTTCCATCTCGGTTGTGTCACCCACCCCTACTGGTTTCCTTCCTGAGTCCCTGCGACCGCAAGCAGTCATGCCTACGCCGAGGAACAATCAAAGCCACAACTTATAGATCAGGAGCCCAGAAACATTTCCGATGGTGTGTAAACTATGGAATTTTCCATAGTCCCCACTGCTCCCTACTGTCTAACACATCCACAAAGAGGAATGAGAGAATCTTCCAGGCAGAAAGAACCAGGAGCTCAAAGGCCTGGAGGTCAGCGGAGGTGTGATGTGTTCAGAGAAGCATTTGAGATGTCTGGAGCATTTCCTAGCATGCCCAAGACCCAGTAGAAAGAAAACTTTGACGAAACTTTCATCAAAATGTAGAAGAGCTGGCAAAGAGAAGCCCAACCAGGGGTTTTCTTCCTTCCAACTGCTTGCCCACAATTCACTCTACCCTTCTGGTGTCTAGTTTGGGTCTAGGCCAACAGGAGTGGGTGGAAAAATAGGAATAGAGAAAAAAAGAAATGAAATTAAGCAACACCATATGGAGGAAAACTGAGGTCCTCCCAGTGCAACGTCAAATCTTCCTAAGTGGCTCTGGGCGATTCTTGAGGCATGTGGGGAACATGGTGCTTAGGCCTCTTGGTCATCCCCAAGGTGAAGGTGTCTGCCAATTATTCAAACTTCTGGGACCATCGAGACATTTTTTAAGAACTCTGAAACTTCAAAATCGCTGAAACACAGACTAGCCATGCTCCACCCAGATGTCTCTGTGGCCTGTGCAAGGCCTTTCGGGAAAAACTCACGGAAGCCGCTGGACTAGCACCACCTCCTATCCTGGAAGAAGGAAGCCTTCAACAATTTTAGCTCCTCAAATGTCCACCTCCATTGGGCTTGAGTTTTGGCTAATGGTGCTCATCTGTCCAGGGAGCAAATACTGCTCCACAAAGGTACTGTGCTATTTTAAGAAGGGGCATGTGCCTGTCTTCCCCCGCCCTCAAACACTGAAATAGACTGTAAGCTCCTACTGGGCTCTACTCCAGCTTATTTTCTTTCCTTTTAAAAAATCTTCCCTGTTGGCTTTCAGTGGGCATTTACTAACTTAAGAGGAAAGCAATCCTCAGATCCATCAGTTCTTACCATGTGGCCCCTCTCCCAGGGTGACAGCCATCACTGGGCGCCATGACCGCTCACTCTGAGGAAATTCCTTCGGCTCTGGGGGGGGTAATGGCTTACTTCCTCCTGCCCCCACCGCTCCCCATCCCCCTGGTGTTGGTCCATGGGCACCAGACCACCACTGCTGTTTCCCTTAACACTAGAGTTTTATAAATCATTAGTTTATTAAAGTCTTTTCAATTCAACCTTTTGAGTGGGTGAGGAGTTAAAAAAAAAACAAACAAAAACAACTCAGGACCTAAGACCTCTAACAGTGAAAACTGGAGTCCTCTTGGAAATGGAGGAGAGGTACACGCTCAAAATAGCTGAATAATCCCCTGTCACAGATTGCTGAAGGAGAGGTATAGGGGGCTGGATTGGTTGGAGAAGGTCTTACGGAGGAAGTGAGATCTGAGCTGGGTCCTGACAACGGGTTCAGTTGGGTCAAGTGGAGAGGAAGAAGGAAGACCATCCCTGGCAGTGGGACCAGCACACATGTGGCTCGGACGACAGGGTGGGGAGGGCCCCGCTACAGAGAAATGAGACCACGAGGCACTGAGAGGTCACAAGCATGTGTTCAGGAGTCAACAGAACTGCTCAGAGCCCAGCTCTGCCTCTTGTGACCTATGCCATGGGGGCACCCTACTGGCTCTCTCAATCCCAGGTCTTTACCAGTAACATGGTGAAAATGAGGATAATAAGAGAGCCAACCTGCTGGGGTCCTTGTAAAGATTGATTGAGGACGTACATAAAAGGCTTTGGACGCTCCATGCCTGGCATCAGTGAACAGGATCTATTATTCTTGCTATCATCAAAACTACTCAGTGCCCATCCTATGGATGTAATTCCACTCTCTGCTTGACAACAGCCGTGATTCAGGAAGGAGTGAACACTGGTGGACCGGTCCGATGCTGACTAATCTAAGAAATGTAGGGTCAGTTAAGCATTAGAATGCCCATGCAGGGGCTCCTGGGTGGCTCAGTCATTAAGTGTCTGCCTTTGCCTCAGGTCATGACTGCAGAGTCCTGAGCCCGAGCCCCACACTGGGCTTCCTGCTCCTCAGGGAAGCCTGCTTCTCCCTCTCTCACTCCCCCTGCTTGTGTTCCCTCTCTCGCTGTCTCTCTGTCAAATAAAGAAAGAAAATCTTAAAAAAGAAAAAAAGAATGTCCATGCAGCCAGGACTCTCCTCAGTCTAACACACACACACACACACACACACACACACACACAGTGCTCTGCTCTGATTGCACCAGCAACCACTTCGACTGGGCTCCCTAGGCTTCCGGGTACACTTGGACAGAGGGAAAGCATCTATTCCCCTCTTCCTTTTACCTCGCCAGTTTGACAGTAGCTGCATCGCTTCAGAATCACAGCTATTGTTGGGGGCCCCTTCTTTCGAGCTCCCGCCTCTCAGCCTAGGGGAGGTAGGTAACAGCTTCCCACTACGGCCAGCCCTAGGGGGCCCCTTATCCTTTGGCGTGTCTCATTCTGACCACACTTCCCTAAATACTCTTCATTAAAATCTCACCAGCCAGCTCACGCTGGGTCCCTAACCAACAGAGCCAGGGGCACCCATCCATCGTCAGATACGCAGGGCTCAAAGCACAGGCCCTTCTCATACTCACTTCCCTCCCTCCCCACAGAGGCAGGGTGTGGACGGCAGTGTTCACATGTAAGCACCAATGTCCCTTGCCCACGAGCAATCGTATGGGAATTTAACATCCCTCGGAATCTGGGTAAAACCCAAGTGGCGCAGGGAAAAGCAACTCTCTCAGCCCAAGCAGGAGTATGTTCAAAGGCCCTGTGCTCCTCCACATCATCATACAATGGAGCCTCTCTGGATGTGCCCCTCCAAATCCATGACACAGTGGAGCTCCAATGAAGTGACAGGATCTAGCTCACTGCCTGACACCCAAGAGGCACTCAGTGACTATGGGTTCATGCAGGTCCTCTAACGACAGAAGTCTGAAATCTAAGAGATCATTCAGGAGAGGATACTCCATGCAAGCCTCTATTGTGCAGGGCGGCTCGGGAGGTGCCCTTGTGCATCATCTCACATAACAGGAAGCTCTGGGATGCCCCCGTGGATGGGCAACAGGCTTCAAACTTCAGTCTTTCCCACCACAAACGCTATTCTCTTATCTCTTGATCAAGTCATTCCTCGGACTGTAATCTCCTCGGCCTCTCTCTGGCTCATTCTGTTGCTTCCCACTCCCTCACAGGACCAAACACAGTCACGGTTCAGTGCTGTTCAAAAGCACTTAAGTGATGGGGCACCTGGGTGCTTCAGTCGGTTAAGCGTCTGACTCCTGATTTCGGGTCAGGTCAGGACCTCAGGGTCTTGAGATCAAGCCCCGCGTTGGGTTCCATGCTGGGTGTGGAGTCTGCTTCAGGTTCTCTCTCCCTCTCCGTCTGCCCCTCCTGCTCATACACACACACACACTCTCTCTCAAATAAATGAATCTTTTTAAAAACACACAGACACACACACGTTTATTAAGTGCCTACTGTGTACAAGCACTGTGTCAGGCATTGTAGATCCAAAGATGATTTATTTTTTAAAGATTTTATTTATTTGACAGAGCAAGAGAGGGAGAAACAGACTCTTTGCTGAGTAGGGAGCCCTATGCAGGACTCGATCCTAGGGGCCTGAGATCATGACCTGAGCCAACGCTTAACTCACTGAGCCCCCCAGGTGCTCTGAAGATCCAAAGATGATTAAGAGAAAGATCTCAGAATCCAAGAGCCACAAAGAAAGAGTGTTTAATACTGACTGAAGGGATTCTCAAAGAGTTAGAGCTTGAACTACACTGGGTCCTAAAGGATGGGGTAGGACAACAGGGATGGGGACAGAGGGGAAGGCAGCAGGATATGTGAGAGGGATAGGAGGGGGAGCAGTCCTGGGCAAGGTCAAGCAGGACTGAGCTGACAGGGACAAGAGCAGAAGTGCTAGGCGAGGGGTTTCTCTCAAATTGGGGCCACCTGATTCCAGAACTGAGCACATTAACAAAGCAGAAATGAGACCAGATTGGAAAGATGTCATTCCCTGAACCCCCCCGGCCCCACCCCGCCCAGCAGTCCTCCACAAACTGCTCCCCCATGCCTTCCCCCCAGTCTCTAGCTGGGAAAACAATAAAGGCAGCTGGAGGTCCTGGGGCAGGGACCCTTATCCTGAAGGGATGTTTCTCAGACTCCCCCTTGCCCACTGCCTTGGGGTCCTGCCGGCTCGGTGGGTAGAAGGGCCCCTGGCCACCCCTGGCTTCACAGCCACTGAGCACCCTGACCCCATGAAAACTAACAACCTTCCACGCTCACTTGCTCTTACTTGGAATTCTAAAATTAAACGTTCATTCCACTTACCTAAAAGCTTTCTCCCTTTATAAGCTAATATGCAAATGCCTTGGATGAGGCTACGTCTTAGCAGCAACAGATCCGCTTAGCATGAATGCTTCCAGAAGATCTTTCCTGGAAAACAGGCTTTGTATGAGGGATGCCCAGGAGATTATCTGTGGCTGAATGTGAGGCAGGAAGAAGAGGGAGGCGCTGGTGGAAGGAGAGAACTTGCGCTGAACCCACAACACCCACCAACAGCAGAGGGTAGACAGTTCAAGTCCAAGCCTTCAAAAGATCTTTATTTTCACTTTTTTTAAAAAAATTGAGATATAACTCATGAACTGTAAAATTTACCCTTTAAAATGCACAGTTCAGTGATCTATTAACATGGTCACGAGGTTGTCCAACCATAGCCACTAACTTCAGGATTATTTTCATCACCCCCCAAAAATCCCCCATACCCACTAGCTGTCACTCCCCATTCCCCTCTTCCCCTGGCAACCACTTTCTGTTTCTATGGACTTGCCCATTCCGGACATCTCCTATAAGTGGAACCATACAACATGAGGCCTTTTGTGTCCAGCGTCTTTGGCTTAACATAGTATTTCCAGGGTTCCTATGTGTTGTAGCATGCAGCAGTACTTCATTCCTGTTTATGGCTAAATCATACTCCACTGTACAGTTACCCCATATTTTGTTTATTCATCAAAGGACTTTCTAAAGGGCAAAGCAAATGATGTGTCTGCAGAAAGGAGCTTCCCGTATCGTTGGGGCTGCTTAGGCTAGGCAGCCATTTCTAAACCATCATCCTCTGGGCCTCCCACCAGCACCGAACGCTACACACACATGATTTTCCAAACATACAGTGGCTCAGGCCAGAAGCCCTGAATCTCACCACAGGCCATGACAGTGACACCTCAAATTCCTTCTGAGGAAACTTGCCATGACCCTTTGAATGTGTATGTTTTATAAATCTCTACGGTCCTGGGAAGATAAGAGGGAAGAACAGAGCTGGCCACAAGGGCATGTGCCTGGGGTTGGTTCAGAGGGCCCCACACTTGGTTGAAAGCACTACCGTCGCCATCTTGAAAGTTTCCATCTTTAAACAAGGGGCCCCGCAAAGTCTGTGGCTGGTCCTGGGCAAGAGGCTGGGGTTTGAGAGTAGGGTACAACTTGACCGTCTCCCTGCAGAGACTGCTGTGTGACAGGAGCTCACGGGGTCAGGCTGGGCTGCTGGGGAGGGAAATGGCAGACAAATGAGGAAGAGGTGCCAGGTCTACCGGAGCTGAAAACCCGGCGTCCAAACTGCCCAAGACAAAGGCTTCCTACGCTGATGGCTGAGCAGTTCGCTGATAAAAAGCCTTCCGGAACAGCCTGGCTAGTTGAAAATAAACGTGGTTAGGTCAGCGCCATAGAGACTCAGACTGTAAAGCAAGGAGACTCACACTGAAACCTGTTTGATCTTGTAATCGCTTACAGGTTAAGACCAAGAAGAGGAAAGAGAAAGAAAAAAAAAAAAAAAAAAAAAACAGCCCCACACTTACTACAGTAACTGGCACCGCGTACACTTTTTAACATTTACTTTTTTTTTTAAACTGTCACCTCAACTTCCAGCATTATCAAGGGAGTCATGGTTTCACCAAAAACTCAGTATCTGATCCAAAGAGTGTCAGAGAACTGATGAGAACTGATGTCAGTATGGAGGGAAACCTCGGGAACAACCCATCCGCATGAATCCCCAGGAGGCTTGACCAGCCCTCCCCCCCCTCCAGCCCAGGTTCAGCCCAATTCTTTTATTTTATAGATGAGGAAGCTAAGCCGTGAGAGGGGAAGTAACTAGTCAGGGCCACCCACAAAAAGAGGCAGGACCAGAACCCGACCCGGGAGCTTTAGCTTCCCCTTCCAACCTCCCAGCTTCATGAGTCCAACCAAAATTCATATTGGGTGTATGCACCCCCATCCCCAATCTGCTCCTGAGGCAACACAAATCTTGGGGTACTTGTCTTTGTCCTTGTGAAAAGGGAGTCTGTCTGGTCGTGCAGATTAAAGACTTACCAACCCCACGGGAGAGAATGCAGTTTCCTCCCACCACAATCTCTGTTCCATCATTTGGCAAAAGGCGAGAAGAGCTCCAAGGGAGGGATCAGGGTCTTGCCATGGCCGGGGCATTTATAAACACATTTCTTTTCTGAGAAGGATGAAGTTGAACCTAGTTTTTTCTTTTCCTCTTTTTTTTGGTTAAGATTTTATTTATTTGACAGAGAGAAACACAGCTAGTGGGAACACAAGCAGTGGGAGTGGGAAAGGGAGAAGCAGGTTTATTGCCAAGCAGGGAGCCCGATGTCGGGCTCGATCCCAAGACTCCGGAATCATGACCTGAGCCAAAGGCAGATGCTTAACGACTGAGCCACCCAGGCACCCCCAGTTTTTTCTTGCTATAAGTAAAAGGTTAACACAAGGTGGATGGAGGGATAGGGCGACGGGGACTGCTGCCAGCCACCACACCCAAGACACAGGTCCAGATGATACTGGCAGCTGATGGGATCTGTGTCACCCATCAGGTTTTGTCTTTTTTTTTTTTTTTTTGGTCCTAACCAAATCAAACCACCTAACAGCAAGTTATTTCACTTTGTGTTTTATACTCTCTCCTTCCCTCCTTTCCTTCTTTGAACAAATAGATATTAAGTATTTATTATGTGTCACACATGTTCCGGTTGCTGGGTATATAGCAGAGAAGAAAACAGACCATGTTTCAGTATTCACATTCTAAAGGTAGGAAACTAAGAAGAGTTAAGAAATAAATGAATATATACCATTTTAGGTGATGATGAACGCTCTGGGGAAAAGTAAAGCAGGACAAGAGGGATAAGAGAATGTCAGGGAAGGAAGGCATCTTATCTAGGATGGTCAGATAAGGGCTCTCAGAAAGAGGTGAAGAAGTGAGCCATCTGGGGAAGATGTTCCAGGCGACAGGATCAGCAAGTGCAAAGGCCCTGAGGTAGAAATGTCCTGGGATGTTCAAGAAACAACCAAAAGTCTAATATGGTATGAATGAGAAGCAAAGTGGCAGACAGAGAGGCATGGGGGTGGGAGCCGGATCAGGCCAGCCCTGAAGCCACAGAAATACCTTTGGTTTTACTGCAAGTGGGATGGGAGTACACAGGCTTGGAGCAGTGGGGAGAACTGACCTGGCGCAGGCTTTACCAGGACTTCCCTGATTGCTGTTGTTACCAAGCCTCTTCTCTAGGGACCAGATACAGGAGCTAGGCCATAAGCCTAGCACAACCTCTACACAACCTTGAGAAAAACACTTCCCTTCTCTGGGCCTCCACAATCTCCTCTGTGAAATGGGAAGGTAAGACTAGCTGATGTCTTCATGTCCTTTCTAGGACATTCTTATTTTCTGACCTTAAAAGATTGTCCAAAGGGTCCCCAGGTCTCACCCTGTGACTCAGGAGAAGGTGAGGGACGGCAACCAAGTTCTGGAAGCCCCCCGTCACTCTGCACTGCCTCCCCTGCCCCAAACCAAACTCTCACCCAGCAAAAGCACAGCTCTCTAGGGAGAGAGGTCCAGCCCAGGAAGCAGCCACGTCAGCAACGGCCTCTAAAGATTACAAAGGGTGCCCACTAAAGATAACGCAGCCTCCACATGTTTTGGGGTGGGGCTGGGCGGGCAGAGCCCAGTAAGGGCAGCTGCTACAGCCCAATCAAAGGTGCTGCTGAGTCTGCCCCTTCCGGGCTACTGCAGTCTCTCCTATCTCCCCCACTTCTGTCGTGGACAGAAAAAGAAGGCTATGGCATAACGAACTGCTCCATCCTGCCTATTTCTTTGAGGGTTCTGTCTGCGTCACACATCATCAAACTGGGTCAGAAAGCAAGATTCAGGTCTCCTCCACCAGGCTAGAGAAACAGCATTTGTCTCTCCGCCATCAGACTGAGAGATCCCCAAGAAGATGAGCTACCTCATCATCAGACTGTGAATTCATCCTATGCCTCCTCCATCAGAGTGGGGACTCCATGCCGGGGCTGTATTTCCCCCCAGAGACTGGGAGTAGCTCATGTCAGGGGGCTGTGCCACTTCCACTGGACTAGAAGCTCCCTGGGGACAGGGTTTCTACGCCCCTCCACCTACATTTCCCCACTACAGCCCATACGTCTTCTGTAGATTTTGTGAGTTCTTAAAGGAAGGTGTTGATTGAAGCGCTCAGACTGAACCACCCACCCAGGCACAAACCCTGGTGACCTCTAGCCATTAAAAGACCCATGAAAACTATGCGGATACGAACCTTCAAAGTGAATGTAAAGAAAACAAAATGAGAACTTGGCTTCACCCAACAATGTTTCGGTAGACTGTTTATAACTTCTGGCCAAAGACTGTCCCCAGTTTATAAATAACCCTTTCTGGTGACTGTGGCTGAGGCCAAGCTGAAAGGCACCCAGAGGACCGAGAGCAGCGAGCTCATGAGCCCCGGCCTGACTCAAGCCAAGTCCTTCATGGGAGGGAAGCCCACGGCCCAGACACAACCATCCTCTCTGCTTCCACCTTGGGCTTTTCCAAGGCGGTCACATCACATAACGTGGTGGGACACAGGAAACTGGCCACGGGAACTGCAATCAGGAGAGTGAAATGAGGAGACCCCTCCCAGAGAGGCAGGCCCAAGCCTCCCTGGATGGAGGAGGTCACGGGTGGGTGGATGCAGAGCACAGGGCTGGCTCAGGGCCCTCCCACCAGCACCTCCTGGGAGAAGCGGAACCCTCCCCAGACACGGCGAGGGGCGCTCCTGTTCATGTGGACTCGGGGAAGCCACCAGAGGCATCCTGGGAATCAAGCAGGATGGCTCATCTTAGCAAAGGGTTTCTACAGAACTGTGGAGGAGGGGCAAGAAGGTTGGAACCTCCGAGGGCTGAAACCAACCATCACAATCTTAATACTAATGGCAAGCACAAAAAGGCACTGTACTGAGCACTTTCTGTTCAGTTCAGTAACTCAGTTCTTCTTCCTAGTCATGCGAGTACTTTTCCCTCTTTACCGAAGAGGCAACCGAGGCCGGCCCAAAGTTGTGCCCTGGTAAGGAATCAAGATTTCAAGGGGGCAGTTGGCGTTCCCAGCAGGGACTTTTGGCCTCCTCCCTCTCTGAAAACAACAAGGAAAATCCGAGGGTGTTTCTGCTGTTCCTCTGAACCTCTGGGGTTGAGGGCCACTGGCAACAGGCATCCTGCAGGTTGGGGGACTCAGACAGAGCCCAGGGGGCTCCCAGGGCCATTCTCCCACTGTGCTGAGAGCCCAGATATCTAAAAATGCCTTCATACTGGCATCCAGGTCCTGGCTCCTCTCAGGGCCCTCAGGTTTAAAAAATCCACACACACCTCCCACAAACACACTTTTTAAGTGCAGGTATGCACAGGGCAAAGAGTGACAAGCGGTAAGAGGGGACAACGGTAGTGACAGGTCTCTGCTGCCACTGGAATGCCACAAGGGGTCCAAAACCTCAGGAAACATAGGATTGACTTCTTTCTAAACAGTGTGCTAGTCACATTTTCACATCAAATCCTCCAAGTCCTTCTTCAACTTCCACACCTTTTCAGGTGAAGTTCATCTAACTGTGACACTACAGAAGGTCCAAAATGTCTGAAAACTGCAGGAAACAGTGCACCTGTTGTATGTTTTTTTTTCCTCCCAGATTTCCACTGGACCCTGTGGCTTTATGAGGGCTTTCCATGTATTGACATTATTGGCATTTCGGGTGAAAATCCTCTGCTGCAGGGGCAGTCCTGTGTGTTGTAGGACATGTAACAGCACCCCTGGCCTCTACTCACTCGATACCCATGGCGTTCTCCTTCCCTCCACCCCCAAAGGTAACCACCAAAAATGTCTCCAGACACCACCCCAGGATGGGGGGCAGGAGGGTGGTGTCAAAATCACTCTTGGTCGAGAAACACTGCTTTAAGTTTAGATAAATCTGTTCTGGAAAGGTGCCCTAACACTGAAAAATAAAAACATTAAGGATAGTAGTGAAAATGTGATCGACATACTACCTAAAATTAAGCGCATCCTATTTTTCCTGACTTCTCAGACACCACGTACCTAAAAAATTTCATCAGTGCAGTGGTGATGCCTCTTCCCGGTGAATCTGCCTCAATGTAAATTCTCAGAACCCCGAGTCCTCATATGCCACTCCTCCCCCTCCCGCCCCCAGCCTCCCCGGTCTCATTCATGTCCAACCCCAAAAGCAAGCCATCCTCGCATGGCCAGCACACCAGAGGGCACTTGCTGTCCACCTGAGTCAGACTTCTGCAGGAGTGCCATGGGGATGCCACCAGAAACCACTAGGCTCAGGGACTCCAGCAGCCTCGGGGTCCGCAGTGGCCACACCCAAGAAAACTGACCCATTTTCATCACTAGCATGCTCGATCCATCCCACTCCCCAAAGCCTCATTTGAATGCATGCATCACTAGCCCCGCCCTGGCCCCTAGGAGTGAGCTCCACCAAGTACAGAAATGGGTCAAACAGATAGTGAATCTAAAAGATGATGAACTTTCAATCAACAGCCTGATAGGAAAATGGGCAACAGATACGAATTGAAAGGAAAGGAAATACAAATGGATCTTAAACCTGTGAAAAAGGTTCAACCGCACTCATAAAAGAAATGCAAATTAAAACTGAGATACCAATTTTCATCTATCCGATTGGCAGAGATCAAAAACTTCGATAACTCGCTGTGTTGGCGAGGATGTCTCATTCATTGAGGGTGCTGAGGTAACGCGCTACCAACTCCTTGAAAGGATACCAAGATCACGGACATATATACATGCTTTTACCGGCAACTCCGTTTCTAAGAACTTCTTCTGCAGACATACTCCTACATATGCAAAACGGTGTGTATACAAGGATACTCCAGCAGTGTGATTTGAAATGACAAAAGACTGGAAACAACAACCTCAATATCCACTGCTGGGGAACTGCCGCCATCCCTTGTGGCTCATCCATAAAATGGACTGCTAGGCAGTTATAAAGCACCACGTCATCAAGCGGACGAATGTCCCACATATGCTCTTAGGGAAACAGGTGAGGCACAGACGGGCATGAAGAGCAGGCTAGTTGTTGAAAAGCTCTTATGTGTTCTTATGGGCATTTATGAGAAAGATAAGCTTTGAGAAAGATAACCAAGAAGCTAGTAACAGTGGTTATCTCTACAGAAGGGAACTGGGAGATGCTGAGCAGAAGAGGAAGAAGAGTCACTATACTTCAGACTGTCACGTCCAGCTTTTATACCAAGTGCACGAAATACAAAGAAAGGATCAAAAAACAGGAAAGGACTTTATGTAACTGCTCTAGTTCTACCATCGTTAGGCATGCAACAGATAGTAAAGGTCAGCGTCAATTATACATTTTTTATTCCTGTAAGTATCCATTCCCAACAGTTCACACACCCTAGGTGGTTTTCATTCAAAAGGCTGGTGATCTCTACATCCAGAACACACAGAAACTCACCGGCCTCCCTCCTCACTTCAGTCTGAAAGCATTCCTCCTCAAGACTACCTTCCATATCTGAAAAACGTCCAGTCTTGACACTGGAAACACCAGCACCCTGAAGCTCCACATGTGGGCAAGTGGAATCCTTTGGAAGGTGCACAGCATGATCGACCGTAAGGGCCCCGGGGGTAGTCACACTTTAAGATTGTATCCATTTATTTGTCACACAGAGAGAGAGCACAAGCAGGGGGAGCAGCAGGCAGAGGGAGAAACAGGCTCCCCGCTGAATAAAGAGCCCGACTCAGGATTCGATCCCAGGACCCTGAGATCATGACCTGAACTGAAGGCAGACGTTTAACCAACTGAGCCACCCAGGCGCCCCCCCCTTGGCCCCCCTCACACACTTTTAATAGTGCCTCAAAGCACTATCAGCTAGGACCATGCAGCACAAAAGTGACCTGGACCCCAATACCTATTGGGAGTGACAGGAAACCCCCTCCAGCAGCCCTCCGAGTCTTCCCCACAGCTCTGCCCGCGGCACCATTTTAATGGCACATTACTCAAAGGTGTCACAGCTGTCACTGTTTTTAAACCTACCCTACTACCACTGCCACCTCATCACAAAATAACCCTTATATATATTTTAAGCTGTAAATCAGCATTTGTCAAGTTCTAAATTGGGCTACAGCAATATTTATTCATCAAAGGATAAATCTGCCCTGCACAGCCATAAAACTGCCTAATAACTTAATATGCTATCATTCTTACCTGAAACGTGTCAAAAAGTGGCCTGAAAGAGGCATGTGCTTCACAGTTGACAGGTGGTAGTTCTATAGTTTATTATATAGTTCACGTTTTTAATCCTCTCTATGGGGGGGAAGATGGCACCCAGGACATGTGCTATGCAAACTGGCAATCTGGAGATTCATTAGGCTCGTTTGGGGTAGAGAAAAGCAGATTCCCCAAAGAGGCCCGAGGACTTGTCTAACACAGCCTCAAGACGGTTCATAGAGATAGAAAAGCAAAGCAATCCAAATTATGGCATTGTGCATGGGGTGGGGGCAAAATGCACTAAGTTAGACAATTCGAGGGCAGGGCCATGGCACCACAACATAAGATGGGAAGCTGTCAGGAGGGAGATTAAAAAAAAAGACAACAAATTGCAAAATTGGTACAGCTGGACCAAGATGCTAATTCCTGGGGCCCTTGCAGATCTTCAGAGCAGTAAGCTTTCTGGACCTGGAGGTTCCAATTCATTAGGAATATGTCCTTCCTGCCAGCCAGCATCAAGCCATTGCTGTCTCGGGTTGAATGGACAGCAACCAGGCCCTGAGATCAAGGGTTCTCAACCTTGGCATGACTGATGCTTTTTGGATTGAGAACCCTTTATTGTGGGGTTGTCCTGCATTGCAGAATGTTGAGCTACCCCAGGCCTCTACCCACTCACTGCCAGTAACCTCCTCCAAAACCATTATGATAACCAAAAATGTCTCCAGAAATCATCAAATGTCCCCTGGGGGAAAAATCACCCCCAGTTGAGAGCCACTGGCTAGATGAATGAAGTCTAACTTGACCAAGGTGGACCCCCCCACTCCAACAAATGTACTATTTCCCTGATCCTGTTTTTCCTCTGGAGTTTTAAAATACAAATCTAGGGGCACCTGGCTGTCTCAGTCAGTGAAGCATCTGCCTTCGGCTCAGGTCAAAATCCCAGGGTCCTGGGATCGAGCCCCACATGGGGCTCCTTGCTCAGCGGGCAGCGGGGAGTCAGTCTGCTTCTCCCTCTGCTGACGCTCCCCCTGCTGTGCCCTCTCACTCTGTAACTATAAACAAATAAAATCTTTGAAAAAAATATAAATCTAAACAAATGAAGACATCAGAACAGCAACACTAAGTTGGCACACTGCTAACCTCCCACTAGTGACATCTAAGCCTGCCTAAGAGCCTGGAGTGCCCTGCAAGACTTTGTCTCCCTTTCTCTTTTATCTATCCTTCAACATCCCTCCCACTCCCCCCCACACACATCCCCCACCCACAAGCTTTACCTTTTACTACCAACTTACCCCCCCCCCACTTCCTTTACATTTTTCCACAACCTTGCGGTTTACGCGGGCAAAGTACATGTTTCAGGCTGGCATTCACTGGTGGTTAATGACAAGGTGGGTTTCTAAGCCACAAACACTATTAATTTTAAACCGTTCGAATCGACTCTCCTTGTTCATGGGTAACCCGGGGAGAGGCAATCCCTCCCCAGGGTTGAACATTGAACTCCTTACAGTACTTAACACAATCATCAAAGATAGAGCGCCACTTTCTAATTAAGGGGGGAGAAAAGGCCAAGCTCATGTATGTTCACATTCCAGGCCACATTTTCCACAAGAATTTTATGGTCAACAGAGCAGGAGACTACATTTAATCCGCAAGTTTCCACCCAGGGAGCTGCCTAGCTCTCGGGCATTAAAACCCCACTGGGAGACAACAGAACCTGGACTGAACTCTGATAAACTGTAGTTAAGAAATGCAGCTTTGATTTCACTGTGGAGTTAAAAAAAAAAAGTTGTCTCTATGAAGGCAGTACTCGAACAGGATGGGAAAATTTCAAGGAAGCTGGACTGGAGGTTTTGAAAGATTTCTCGTGTACTTATACTGGTCCATCAGGCAGTGAGGCTGTGGGCCCAACCCCCACCGGCAGCTGAACCCTGAGGTCCGGGGCTGGTGGCCTCATACCAGGACGGCACCATGGCCATGGACTCCTGCCAGGTAGTCAGCTCCCAGTCATACAAAGCAATCTCTCTGCGAGTCTGATTAGCAAACAACTGAAAACCAGCCTGCCCTGAGATTTGCCCAGAAGTTCCAACCTTCCCTCCATAAGGTTCGTCCACTCCAACGTTACCACCTCCGCCTTAGCACGCCTCCGAACAGCTTGGCGGAATCACCAGAGTAAGAGACACCTAAGGCTGGGGCTCTTCGGCAAGTGGGGGACTCCAATACAGGTCAGTTAGAACTCCCCCAATTAGCCCACGAAGGCCAAATTTCCGCTGGAGGCGATCCGGTCTATTGGTGGTGGTTTTTTAAGATTTTATTTATTTCACAGAGAGAGCACAAGCAGAGGGAGCAGCCAATGGAGAGGGAGGGGCAGGCTTCCCGCTGAGCAGGGAGCCTGATGTGGGGCTCCATCCCAGGACCCTGGGATCATTACCTGAGCCGACGGCAGACGCTTAACCGACTGAACCACCCAGGAGCCCTTCTGTTTGGGTTTTTAAAAACTCTCCAGTCCCATGCCCTACTCCTTCCATCTGTCACATACAAGTTTGCTAAATTAGCTGACCATCCGGTTTGCTTATGCTCTCCATACCTCTACTCCAACAGAGATTTAAAACAAACAAAACAGATATGAAGTCACAAGAGAGTAGGAAGGTGCCCAAGTCTCCCGGGTGCGGAGGGCCTCTGAGTATAACTTCTCCATCAGACTTTGGACTCAGACTCTCAGAGCAGTCCTTACATACACTCTGATCACGGCAAAGCCAAAATGCCACAGACACAAAATAGAATTGAGGAGAATTGGTATAGGGGAGAATTACAATAGAATTTAAAAAAAAAGAAGTGAGGGGTGCCTGGGTGGCTCAGTCAGTCGAACATCTGCCTCCGGCTCAGGTCATGATCCCCAAGTCCTGGGATCGAGCCCCACATCGGGCTCCTTGCTGGGCGAGGAGCCTGCTTCTCCCTCTCCCTCCGCTTCTGCCCCCCATCCCCTGTGCTCATGTTTACACATCCTCTGAGTGCCCCCCCCTCTCTCTTAAATAAATAGTATTTTTTAAAAAGAAGGAAAAGAAGACCTTAACTTTCCTTTGAACTAGACCATGCCCCAGTGTGGCATACAGCTTGCACAGACCTGTAAGGCCTAGGCACGCGGCCAGGATACCTCCAACGGAGGCAGGGTCGTGCAGTGCCTTGGGGCGGTGAGCTTCCCCCAGAGAACCATCCTATTGCCAGCTCACCGACCACACCCCCCAGCCCAGCCGTGTGGGAAATCAGTGCCAACGAACACAGAAGGCAAGGCAGGAGACACCAGCTGTGACACAAGTGAACTGAGGGGCAAGACACCTGCTCTATTATTTCAGGTCACTGAACTTCCTGTTCCCAGCTTCCATGGCCCATCTGTACAATGGAATTCCCTGAGTATTAAACAGCATTAAGGTCGTACCTATGACCTGGCACCAGGCTTCCAGACTTGAAGAACGTGCCCAGGAAGCGCTGGCTGATCACTCCTATGCTCGTTATTACGTTATTAATACTAATCCAGCCACCAACAATGGTGTGCATCTATCTTCCCTCCCAACATCATAAGCTTGGTCAAAGAGTAGACTGTAGAAATGCAAGTCAAGAAGCTTCTACAAACAACACGCCTCTTCTCATCTGCACCGCTATTGTTGCTTCAAATCCCCAAACTCAAAGCCCCAACATAGGTAGGTAATCCAACCTGAGCTGACTGGGCTCCAATATCCAAACAGCCAACACCTATCAGCAGCCTCCCTCCTCGGACCATGTCTGCTCCTCAAATGAAAAGTTGTTTGTCTAAACTAACAATCCCTCTCCCCATCTGGCCAGCCAGTGATCTGTCCCCGGATGTGTGAAGTGTGCCCTCCCCAGTGGGAGGCATCGGAGGCAGTGACAGGCTTGATGGGGTCTTGTTAGAGTCAACACGGGTGGGCCCTCACCATACCGGAAGCTAATGGTTAAATGTGAGCTCTCTCTTTTTGAAGTCATTAGTGGGAAATGAGAAACTGAGGTAGAAGCAGATGAAGAAAAACCCGTGGGGGCAGAATTCCACCTACCCAACCATCTTTCACCAAGTACAAGAAGGGCTAAATTGAGTCCTCTAAAGGAAGGTCTACAAAGAGGAGCAATTTCAATAACTTTCCCCAGCCCTCAGTAGAGAAATGAAGAGAGAGGATCAAAGAGCCTCCAGAACCCTGCGGGACACGAATTTGCATAACTCTGTCCCAGCAAGGGAGGGGCGGGGTGGCCGGGCTTCTTCCCTACGCGGGTGTGACACCCATCATACACTCTCTAGCAGAGGTCTCTTCAGAGGCTGAACCTTCTCAAACAAACAAGAATTTCTACCTCAACAATGTAACAGAACGCTATGATTTTAAAGAGAGACAGAGAGAGAAAAAAAGGCCAACAGCCTTCTGAGTACACAGCGCAGGCTTTGTTCTGCTCACTTCCCCACTTCCTGTTGCCTCCTCACCTCATCACTTTTTAGTTTTGAAGCGTTTGTGTTTGCCCTGGTGTCGCTGCACGGTTTCAGTGGGAGGCCATCGGAGCGACCAGGATGAGGACTAGACCATTCTGACACACGAAATCACCACCACCCAACCATTAGGAAAGTACACCCCAAATTTCACTCCCCTCCCGTCAAGAGTAGGCGTGCTAGGAAAACACTTGTGGGCGAGCTTTCCTTTGTGGGGAAGGTCCTGTGTGGGCAATGGCCACCTAACCGCTAGCGAATACCAGGTGGCTTAGAACTGGGAACCAAGGCGGAAAATACTCAGGACCCACAGACCAACAAATACCCTCGAAGAGGCACATTCCACCCCGGAAATCCTTCCCCAAACCCTGCACTCGAAGCAGCACACAGCACTTGGGAAAGGAACTGAAAGACTGAAGTGTTCTGTGAGGGGACCCTGTCTAACCTCTGCCTTGGAGGCAAAGGTCAGAGCAAAAAGAGACATCAGGACCGTTTGGACAGCCCCTCCTATTGCAGAGGAGCAAACCCCACGGAGACCTGCAGCACACCGCTCATCTGTGAGCTGCAGGGCAGGCACTGGGTCTCGGTTCTCCGTCTCCCGGGACAGGGTTTTTCATCGTCTCATCCACTGAACATGGAAGAGATGCTCACTAAGTGTTGGCCTGGCCACAGGGGACACTGGCTCGTCCACAACACATGAGGAGCAGGGAGGGTGACTCTAAAATGCTTTTTGTCTGTTATGCATCAGAAGGTCCCACCTTCTAGAAGGACATTTCGCAGGGTGGAGCACAGTCGGGCTTCATGACCGCTCTGACTCCTGAATGCCTGGAGTAAGGGGCTGTCCTTTAATGGGTCCCTAAACTAGCTTACTGCCTCCTTCCTCCATTATTCCCCAGGCATAAATACAAAAATAAAATCTGGCAGAAGGATGATGTCACGTAAGGTACAGGACTGGGGATGGGAAACTGGGCTCCACCCTTTGGTGAACTTGGGTCTCATGGTTGAGGGTGGGGGGAGCAGGACTTGGGAGCATCATACTGCACTCCACACTTTCCTGTGTCCCTGCCATGAGAACGTTGACCTCCAAGAAGCCACTAGCCCTGTGGGTCCTAAATTTGTCCCTTCTCCCACCCCTTGACTGCCACAGAGGTCATTGTCCTCTTCATATGTCGTTCTACCTGCCCACAACACATGGGAGCCCTCAGAACAGAGATCAGCACACCAGACGGGTCCCGGTGCATTCATACCTGATTTGAGTGTAATTACTGTAAGTTCTCAGTGTGCCTTCCTGTGTCATCCCGTGCTGTAAGGCTCCAATCACCCAACCAATCAATATGTGACATGGGGTTACTGTGCCCGAGCTGCCTGGCTACCTAGAGGGTGGGCTGTGTTTCAAGGGGAGTGAGACAGACAGCCAAACCCAGCCCTTGCCCCATCAGCCTCGAGCCCCTCCCTGGATGGATTATCTTGCAGCCATCTATAACACCTGACTTGGCAGTCCATGTTTGCATGTTTATTTACCATGTCTTGCTTACTAGAAGGAACGCTCCATGAGGGGCACAGACTGGCTTCGTTCATCATGGTGGCCAGGGCAGCCCTCAGCCCATGGATGGATGAGTGACCAAACTTGGATCTTCCTCCACTGCAACCAAGGTACTGACCATCTCTAAACGCGACATTCTGGGGGCACAAGGGTAGCTCAGTTGTTAAGCATCTGCCTTTGGCTCAGGTCATGATCCCGAACTCCTGGGATCGAGCTCCACATCGGACTCCCTACTCGGCAAGAAGCCTGCTTCTCCCTCTCCCACTCCCCCTGCTTGTGTTCCCTCTCTTGCTGTGTCTCTCTCTGTCAAATAAATCTTAAAAAAATTTTTAAAAAAAATAAGGTGCCACATTTTCCTCATTTCTAAAACAAGGGTAATGTTAATGCATTCTGTATATGACTGGAGTAAGGATTAAACAGGAAAATAATTGTAAAAGCATTTAGGATGTACCTGCCACACAGTAAACAATCAATAAATGCAAGCTATTACTTGTTAGCCATTATTATTACAGTCATTGATGGAAACACAGGCATATAAAGCCTCTTTATTATACCCTGGGCAGTTTTAAGGCTAAAGAACTAAAATTCTGTGTATGGAAGACTCATCTATAAAGGATCATTAGGAGGGCCTGCAGAGCTACTAGGAACCCTTCAGAGCTAAGTCTTAGCATAAATTTTTTTTCATGTAGTTTAAAGTCATGAGCTCATTTGGGTAAATGTGGCTTTATAAGGCCCTATTGTTAAAAATCTTCAAATATCTGGGGCTCCTGGGTGGCTCAGTTGGTTGAGCGACTGCCTTTGGCTCAGGTCATGATCCCGGTGACGCAGAATCAAGTCCCACATTGGGCTCCCTGCTCGGCGGGAAGCCTACTTCTCCCTCTCTCACCCCACCCCCCCCTGCTTGTGTTCCCTCTCTGGCTGTGTTTCTCTCTCTCAAATAAATAAAATCTAAAAAAAAAAAAAAAAAAAAACTTCAAATATCTAATTCCTGCTCTTAAGAGCTTATAGTCCAGCTGCGGGAAATGAGACGTCAATATATGGGGGGCGGGAAAAAAACCAACTATCAACTGAAACCAAAACAGTGTATGTCTAATGTCAAATAAGAGCCTTGGACAGTAGGGGCACCTGGGTGGCTCAGTTGGTTAAGCATCTGCCTTCAGCTCGGGTCATGATCTCCAGGTCTTGGGAATGGGCCCTATATCGGGCCCCCTGCTCAGTGCGGAATCAGTCTGCTGCTCCTTCTCCCTCTGCCACTCCCCCTGCTGTGATCTCTCTCTCTCTCTGACAAATAAATAAATAAAATCTTAAAAAAAAAAAAAAAAAAAAAAAAAAAAAAAAGAGCCCCAGACAGTAGGACTGCAAAGTGCGGGTAAATGTTTACTGATCACCTCTAAAGAAAGAAAGAAAAGAAAGCCTTGATTGTGGCATTTGTCTACTTCCATGGTCTAGATACACTCACTACCGCCCATCTCAAGCTCCCAGCGTGAGGGCTGGCAGACACGGAGCTGGGAAGAAGTGCGCACAATCCACTCTCAAGAGCTGGTGTGAGCCAGCTACAGGATACCACCAGACCAGGTCCTGTATTTATTCCTCAAGGTCAGTGCTGACAACCAACATCTTTACGTACTTCGAGTTGCAAAACACTTCTAGGACCACAGCTGTTCTTCACCCTCATCATTTAGTCAAAAGGGTATACTGCCCTCATTCTGCAGATAAGGAAAACTGTGTCAAAAATGCACCAAAAATCTTCAGGCTCGTTCCGCCGGTAAATGACATGATGAGGGCCCGAACCAGTATCTTCTGGGGGATCCAAGATCTCTCGAGGCCCCCAATGCCCCTGAGACCTAGGGCTTCCTAGATAGAGGAGAAGCTGCTGGCAGGGTGAACGGTACATGGAAACCAGGGCAGAAAAGGACAGGGACCATGGTTTTACCTAGACGGTAAATTGGGCAGCAAAAAGGTCTAGGAAGCGCATAAGGTATAAAAAAACTTGAAACTAATGAAACCATTTGTTCAGCATGCTTCACCAGAGAACTGCTCTCCTAAAAACAGTGATCCAGTTATTAAAATCTGCATTCCCAAATTCACCACAGCATAAGGTGAAGGAGCACAAGAAAGAGAAAGCAGTTTAAAAGACAAACAATGCGGGGCTGGTTAAATCACTTATGGACTAGCCCTACCAGACAGAGAATGCTGTTGCCACCACCCAAAGCCATGTTTTAGAACAGTCTACAACCAGGAAATGCTCACAGAATATTGTTTTTAAAACCTATTACATAACAGTAAGTGCAATGTGACTCCAATTTTGTAAAAATGGACAAGCAGGCAAACACACACTATGTATAGACACAGGAAAAAAAAAAAAACGACTGGAGACATAGATTTCAACCTCGCATTGGTCTCTTCTAGCAAGGTGAGATTATGGACCATTTTTATTTCCCTTACGATTTCCGGTATGCTCCAACTTTTCTATAAACGTGTCACATTTATAACCAGAGAGATAATAAGTGGACCATATATTTCAATGTGGATTTTAAAAAAGCAGAAAAGAGTAACTGCAAAGAATCAGAGAAATAAACCCGAAGGAGGCATTCATTCCTCTGGAGCAAAGATCCAGGTGTTCAGGCTTCTAATACTTTCCTCCTATTCCCCAAGGAGAAAAGCCCCCCAAATTCCAACTCCCTTACACACACACACACACACACACACACACACACACACACACACTGACCAACACCTGCCTCACCTCCATACCAGCCCTTCACCTCCTCCTTCAGGAAACCATCCTTTCAACTCATCCTCTCATCTACTCCCATCCTGGTGGGGGGGCAAAACCTAGAGGACACAGAGGAGGATGGACAGCCACTAACAACTCATGAGCAGTCCCCATGGGTTCCACACGTGTCAATTCAGTTGTATGACAATTCTAAAATGTAACTACCGATACCAACCTTTCACAACGAGAAAAAAGAAGTTCAGAAATGATATCCAAGGTCACTCAGCCAGCAAATGCCCAGAATTGGGAATGAAACCCAAATCTAATCAAAACTGGCCTATACATGCTTAAGAGGCTTGTCCCATAACTGTACTTGACCGTCATGAAATGCAAAATAATAATATGCCAACTGAACCTACTTTGGTTTAATATTCAGGCTGGAAGTGAAATGCACCACCAGTCCTGAATTGAGAATATATAGATACTTAATAATTTAAAAAAGAAAGCGAAGGAAAGGGGGGGAAACCCAACTCTCAGCTCTGCGCTCATCCCTCATTCAGTGAAGTAAAAATAAAAATCGAACCTTCCCCCAACACATTGTGCTTTAATGAAAGCACCAAGCCAATCTTCTTCACTACCACCCACCCCAGCCCACTTCGTTTAAATTTAGGCAACCACAAAGCAAACTGTACCCAACTGCGTTATCTGAAATGAAGTCATAAGGCCCTCATCTGTAACACCAGCATTTGCTCCGAGGAAATCGGGGCAGGCACACAGGGCTGGTGTCCTGGGGGTAGGGTGGGGGGGTCATCCAGGGCTGTGCTGGGAAGACCCTTTGCAAAGAGTGAGTCCTAAGACCAGCTCTGCCTGAATGGTGCTGTGTAACCTCGTGACTGCCAACTTCCCCTCTCTGGATCACAGTCACCAGTCTACGAAGTGCGGGGTGGGCCCACCTGCATGTACAGCGGAAGGGCGCTCCAGTTCCTAGGGGGCAGCCTGCTGGGAGAGGCCTGGATGCCCACCGCACCTCCCAACACCCGGAATGAACAGCAACCCAAAGTGTGGGTGAGGGGGGTGAAGTGGTTGGGCAGACCCGGAGTGACTGTAAGCTAGGGCTTTGGAGTATTCGGTTCCCACTGGATGTTTGTTAACAGGAAGGAGAGATAAGGCTGAACTGCCAGAGGGTTTCAGCGAGGCGGGCTCTTCCGCACACTCTGGCCCCACCCAGGCAACACCGGAAGGGATTTTGCCCAACAAGCTCGGAGTCCCTGATCCCTCTCCCTACACTTGACTTTCTAAATAGGTTCTAGCCAGAGAAAGAGAACTAACTAGCAAATGAAAAACTCTTTCTGGTTTTCGGGATGAATCTGAGGCTCTAGGGGCCCACAGGCCAGCTGGATTTTTCTTCCAGCAATCTATCCATAAACATCTTTCCAAGGATTCCTCCTAGTACTTCATGAGTGTGTCTAAGCCCTTATCCGTGGGTCTGTACCCACTCCCTCAAGAAGAGGTATGAGGCAACTGGCAAGGGAGCATAAAATCAATATTCCCAACTCAGGGAGAAGTACAGTCTTTACAAAAGTAGAACTCCCAGCTCCATACTGGAGGCAACATTAAACTACCGTGTGCTCACTGAGACCCATGGACTGACAGCACTGTCAAAGCAGCCTGGGACTCGGATCTCTGCAGTCAGCGGATGGGCCCTCAGATCTGATCAATGTCTATTTTTCTCTCTCTCTCTCTCTCTCTCTCTCTCTCTCTCTCTCTCTCTCTCACATGCACACACACGCAACTCCAGTCCTCCTCCAGCCCTGCCCCCTTCACACCTGGACTCTCCCAAGCCGACTGTCCCTGATTCCTCACCTGCTGAGCCCTGCTCTAAGACTCTGTCAGATACCCAGCAGGTGACCAGAAAGAGTCAGGCACAAGAGGTTTAGGGAACACACAGAGGCCACCAATGACCTCAAGCCTCCAAAGCTCTCAGCAAGTGACTTTACTATTTAGCTTCAGGACCTGGGAAGCAAGCCTCTCAGACCTCAACCCTCAGCCTGAATATGACTGAACGGAGGACTCAGAGCCTGAGCCCCTCCCCCAGCACTCCCACACCAGGGCCTTCATCACCGCCCAGAAGGTCCCACCCTCCAAAGGCAGTACTTTCAAGGCGAGTAAAAGTGAGATATCATATTACGCTATTTTATGCAGTACTAAATTTACCCAGCCCACATCCCCAAGAGGGGGAACTGACAGAGAATAATAAACATGTTTGATTGTAGGTAAAACTATGACTGATGCATACAGTAGCAAAACCCATGAACCCTGGAATCAAATCTGGATTCAAATCTAGGCCTTTTCCTTTCAAAGCTGTGTGACCTCAAGCAAGTTACTTGAGTCTCTGAGTTTCCTCATCTGTGAAATGAGAGTACATATAACTTGAACACAGTATATAGCAGAGAAAATATCTATAACTTGCAAGTTATTCATTAGTTTTGACTGTGAAACACCCAACTTGCTCTCCTTAGCAGCCTGGGGTGAAAGGAGGAGAACTGTGAGTCCCCCAAGAACCAGAAGGACCCAGACTCAAGGAGCAGATAAGAGTAGCAGGACATGCACTTGGGTCCCCTACCCCCATCAATCACAGAGTGCAGCAGGAGGTGTGGCCCTCACTCACAAACCCCCAGTCCTTGCAATGAGCCCTGCAGATAGGCTCTTAGGCATCTGGTTTTCACACTTTTTTTTAGCTCCAGAATCCCAGGCCCTAATATAGAGAACAAAGATAAAAGGCAAGATGCTCTTGGAGAAGCAGATTCTAAGATTAACTGATCTGCAGCCCTGAAGGAATCTGGCAAACTAAAATTGCGCTGTAACAGAGAAGAGGGGAATATGAGGAGGGGAAAAACAAGAAAGAGTCATTGAGACACGGGAGGAGGGTGTCAGCTGTGTCACAGGATGGGGACCTCCAGGCAATGGTACCCATTGCCTGACAAAACCAACAGCCTCAGGCACCTTCCTCAGCCAGGTTTTGCTCCCTGAACCCCTTGTCAGAGGGTCAAAATGGCAACACAAGGCACCATGGAGACAGGCTCCAGAATTACAATATTCTTTCATTATTGCCAAACATTCATTAAAGTTCAAAACACCCACCCTGCCCCCTGCACGATGTTCACCCTCCCAAGGCCCCTTGTGTCTCAAGACCTCTCTAGAGAAAAACAGGCCCAGAATTCCCAGCGTCCCATCTTCAGCCTTCGCCCCAGGAAGTGTCTCCTCCCACTTGACACTGCTCCTCGTCCCGTTCACTCTCACTGGTTCTCCTTTCAGATTTCATGACATGGCATCCGTTTGTCCAATAAAAACCTCGCCCCAGCAAACAGGAGGATTATCGGGCCAATTCAGCCAGCTCTGAAATGCCTGTCTCCATCAGAAATGCGTAAACAAGCCAGTTGAGCACAGAATGTGACGTGCCGGTGTGTTCAGAAGATACCTGCTCGTCAGAAAGTAGTATGCATAGCAACCGTCTGAAACACCAGTCAACAGCAGCACCGCAGAGAGCAGCACCACGGCAGGGCTTCCAGAAAAGCATGGCCGAAATGAGCCTGGTCCTTCCACCAACCACACAAAGTCTGCATCATGACGTGAGTAAAGACAGCAAATAATTCCACAGTATTCCCGCCAGTCAGAAGCCAACTGCACTCTGCAACCTGAACCCTACTGCTGGGGAATGACCTCTTCGGCATCAGCAACTTCCAAGGAGAAGGTGATGAGGCAGCACAGTGGGAAGATCAGGGAAGCAGGAGTCCTAGGATTCTGTGTTCGAATCCCAGCTCCAGCACTTGCTAGCGGTGTGCCCTTCGATACGCTGATGTATACAGACCAGATAAATGTAAGTAAAACACTCAATAAACACAAGCCTGCCCTTAATGCCTACCTTTCACCTCCAACCCTAACCCCAAAGGGAAGCAGCTCCAAGCATTTTGTGAAACCATTACTGGGCAAGTGCCCTTCATCCAGGTCAGGATCACCTCTCTGTGTGTGTGGTACGGTATTAAGGAGTCACAGCCATGGTGTGCCCTAAGTCCTTACTCCCCCAACTGTCTCTTTGTGCTCTGCCCAGCACCAAAACTCTATCCATCCTCCAAAACTCAGTTCCAATGGCGTCTTTGCCACCTCTCAACAGAAATCAACCCCTCTCCCGCTACTCCATCTTGCTTGTATGTTTCCTACGGCACTCTGTTGTTCTGCTTGGTATTACAGTTGTGTTAGGGTTCTGTGCCCCAACGCCAAAGAAAAGATTACTCAGAAATGTAATTTTGTCTCCCTCACCCCCCCCCCCAAAAGCCTCCTGGGCCTGGTGCATTGCCTGGTGTAAAGCAGGTCAAGAAATGCTTCAGAAGGATGGATGGACGGGGAAGCAACCCATTTGAAAGAGTGCAGATCACTTAAAATGCATTATGGTGTGCTCAGTGAGAGCCCATGTTACGTAAGCCAATCAAACTGCAAGGAGGAAGGGCTAAGGATACACAGTGACAGGGAGAACATTCTGCAAATAACACCACTTGGGAGGTGGGGGGAAATAGTAATACTGGTCTGGAATCTAAGCGGTATAGACCTGACTCCAGTCCTCCTCCCGTGTGAACCTCAACTGACTGCTATCACCTCAATGGGGCCTCGGTTTCTCCAGGTCAGCTACAACCTGCTACACCATGAGAAAAAGGGACGAACTCAGCCAGGTGGTAGAAAGGAAGGCACCACAGTGGGAAAGTGTTGTATATTCCCCCGGGTGCGATTTTATGTTCTAAACGCTTTGTTGGGTTTTTATAGGAGACTGCTTGTGACTTTTCTAAGAGAAAAGTCCAGAGGAAGAGAGATGAAACAGAATTTACAGAATTTTTTAAAATAAAACAAAAATCAAGAGGAAGTGGGTCCCTCTCAAAAGTTTCTCATTAAACCAAGTCAAATTTTAGTAATCAGCTTATGTTACGATTTCCATGACAGATCAGAGCATATTCAACCTAAAATGACCAGAGAACGTACAGGCCCCGCCGCAACCAGATTCCACCCCTGACAGCTGCCCTGACAAGGAGGTCTGACTTTTCTCTACCACCAGCTGGGGACCCTGGGTTTCCTCACGCACCTGCCTGCAGGGAACAGGCACTGATGGGCAGGAGCGGACCGTCCAAATGCCAACACGTGACCAGAAAAGAACCTACACCTTCCAAATGGGCACAGCGCTAGGGGTTCTGGATGGGTAAGTTCTTCCAGACTGAAGGCTTTAGGAAAGGAATGTGCATTGCTGTACCCAGCACCAGACCCGATGCTGATGTGAAATAACCAGGGACTGACAGGAGGGACAAAGGGAACATGGGAAGGACAGCTCCAGCAAGTCACTGCCGCCGGAAGTAGGGGTTGCCGAGCAGGATCCGCACTAAGCGAGGGCTCTGGGAACAGAGGACAGCTCCTCTACCTTAATTCTGATTCCTCCCCCTCATGTCAGACCCTCTGTAGTAGAGTAGGGAATGGAGACAGCCACTATGAGCGACCACCACTTACTCACACTCTTTCTCTTCTCCAAGCAGGGCCCCCAGGACCTGGGGGGAACAGGTGGATTGCATTCTGGTATTAGAACTTTCCAGTAGTCCAGGAGCAGTGTGATCATTCAGGGAATACTATCTTTGGAGTCAGAACTGTGTTCGTATCATGATTATTACATACAGGATGTCACTCAACCTCCCCAACCAACTCAACGTGCATAGGTTTTCTTCCTCGGCTGGATCCAGCTATCATGAAATTGAGGTCAGAGGACCCACATCTTCTGTGCAGAGAAAAACCCTCCTGGTCTCAGTTATGGGAAGTACCCCAACCCCTGCCAGTCACAGCCTAAATGCTGCACCATTGCCACACCAGGGAGAACCAAGCAAAAGCATCTATACGGCTCAGTGCATACAACTCAAGAGACATAAACACACAGGAAGAAGAAAGTAACAAATTATAATGACCTCCTTCCCATGGGGGTGGGAGGGCGGTCATCACCCTGAGTTTTTCTCATCCTGAGCGCCCTTCCTTCACTCCCCCCTCTCAACACTGGCTTATAGAAGGGATGTCTTGTTGGATGAGTGTCACAAGTGAGACACGAAGCCTCCCTGCCAACCCGGACGGTACCCTCTGGGAGGGCAGCACACACGGGATGGGAAGAGGCAGCAATATCACCGTAAGACAGACAAAGTCAAGAAGCAGGGGCTCTCTGATGCAGGAAAGCCATCCCGACCATGGAAAGCTGAGGATGGCAGAGGAGGGACTCAAAGAGCTGCCAGTGTGGAAGGAAGCAGAGGCAAAGGATGGTCCCTTTATCCCACGGTCCTCCACTGCAGGGAAGGTCAGCTGCGGCAACCATGGCCCTGAATATCCCGAACTTCCCATAGAAACAGCGTGTCACGACTGCCTCCGTAAACTTTGGTCATCTCCCAGGGAGGCGCAAATAGATGCCCTTCACAGCATCCTGCTCCCAGAGGAGGCACAAAGATCTCTGGGAGACCCAGGGCCTGACTGGCCAGAGCCAGGCAGGAGGACGTGTACTGAACTGCAAGGGTTCATGGCCATCCGCTCAACACAGCAGAAAAGCCAGACAGGACGGGAAACAGGGTGCTCTACACAGGCAACGGCGAGTCCAAGGTGGAGAGGCAGAAGCTAGTTAAGTGAACGCAGAGGCCAGTTTAAGATGCTGAACTAAGTACCATTAATAACCAGGGAGTTCAGCACTAATTACCTAGAAGGAACATCTTCTCTCCCCCATCTTCTTACCACAGGGTTCCCTCCATCATCCATGTTCTCAAAATACAAGATTCACAGCACTTCTTGTCATTATAACTACCACTTTTTCCTTATCAGGCCTGTAGTGCGTGCCTTAATTATCTCATCAAATCCTAAACAACCCCACTGAGGAAAGTGTCAGCATTCCCATTTTGCAGATGAGCAAACTGGCTGAGAAGTTACGTAACTTACCCAAGGCCCTGTGGCACAGACATGCAGGAGCGTGTGCACACACGTTCCTTTGATCTGTTCAGTCAGACTTTAAATTCCATCAGAGCCCCAGGCCCCGCCATGGAGCCCGCCCGCAGGGAACCTGGTTGCTAGAGCAGGGTCAGGCACACACAGGGCTCCCCACGCCCTGCCCCACCCAGCCCCACGGGCAAGAGGGAACATGCTGCCCCGTGAATCTTTTGGAGTCTTCACAACCAAGCTCATCCTCAAAGACTAAAAATGCCCCAAGCCCTGTCTACCACTGGGGACCAAATGGAATTTCACAGGTTCATCTCTTGAAAGGAAAAGAAAACCATCACCTGCAGGCAGAGGGGAACCAAAGACGTTTTTACTTAAGAGAAAAAAAGGTCTCGGGCTTTGAAGCGTTGCTCTCAGTGGCCGATAATCAGGAGACAAGGTAGATCTCTTAAAAAAAATTAATATTCACAAGAAACCAAAAGCAGACACAGCACAAAACTCTCGCTGAGAGGCGGGCAAACACCAATTTGCGCAGACTTATTTAAGTGACTTCACAATATGCCTACCACTGTTTTCTGGGTCAAAATAAAACTCGTGTAGGAAATTTGGGAAGGAGGAAGTTGAGAAGGTGATGGACCCTTACCCAAGATCTTCCTACTACTAGGGACCACGACGAGTATTTTCTTTTCTTTTCTTTTCTAAGATTTTATTTACTTATTTGACAGAGAGAAACACAGCCAGAGAGGGAGCACAAGCAGGGGGAGTGAGAGAGGGAGAAGCAGGCTTCCTGCCGAGCAGGGAGCCCGATGTGGGGCTCGATCCTGGGTCTCCAGGATCATGACCTGAGCCGAAGGCAGTCGCCCAACCAACTGAGCCACCCAGGCGCCCCCAACATGGGGGTATTTTAATTACCCTTCATGGCCTAATGCAACATGGTTTTAATTTTAAATTTTTTTGGTTATTTATTTATTTATTTGACAGAGAAACACAGCTAGAGAGGAAACACAAGCAGGGGGAGTGAGAGAGGGAGAAGCAGGCTTCCCGCTGAGCAGGGAGCCCAATGTGGGGCTCGATCCCAGGACTCAGGGATCATGACCTGAGCTGAAGGCAGATGCTCAACGACTGAGCCACCAGGGTGCCCCTTTCCTCTCTCTTCATTAGATATCGATGGCTGGGCTGCCTGATGGCAGAAGGCTCTACCGCTCCCATCTGGCAAGGGCCTGCCGGGCATCTGAAAGCTTTACAGTAAACGGTGACTCACCTTCTGCAGCCACCATAGGCACCGCTAATGTAATAAGCTCCAGTTTGTTCCATCCACATGAAAGAGAAACACTAGGTGCAGGGCTGCGAGCCTGACTCAAACTGTGACCCGCATTCACCGCCACTCATCAGCATTTAGCTGAAAATCAAACTGTAATTACCCGGCTCTTGGGGACCAAGGGCAGGAGGAAGGGGGTTTCTATGGAAGGGTCACATCCATAAACACAGGCGTGTCACTTCTCATCAGACTAAGTCTCCTCATGCAACCACTTATTCAACAAACATTTAGGGAGCAGCTACTATGTCAGATACTGGGCGAAGTGCCAGACAGACAGAAGCAAAGAAAAACCCATGGCCACGACCCTCATGCAGATCCTAAGTCCCGTGCTTGCTGCTTTACATACTTTCTCTCGCTGGATCTAGGAAATTCTCATGCAGCAGATCCAGCTGACAGACACCGAGGCCGGGAGGTTAGAGCCGGGGCACAGGGCTAACGGAAGCGAACAGCCAGGACTCAAACTCACTTCTACGGCACTCTCAGGTCTGGGCTCTAGGACACCACGTTACCCTGACCACAAATAAATAATTACAAATAATAATGACAGCGAATAGGGTGCTGGGGGGGGGGCGGCTGCAGGGCTCAGTCAGGTAAGCCTCTGACCCTGGTTGAGGCTCAGATCGTGATCTCAGGGATGGTGGGATGGAGCCCCGCCTTGGGCTCTGCGCTCAGTGGGGAATCCGCTTGAGATACTCTTTCCTCCTCACTCTTTGCTCCTCCCCTCTCCCCAAAATAAAGAAATCCTAAACAAACAAACAAATAAATAAATGAGGTGCTGACAGAGGGGGAAACTCAGAAGGAGACAATGAAGCTCAGCTAGGGTGGATTCTGGACACCTTCCCACGAGTAAGCCACATCGGGGGAGGTGGGAATTAAGGCCAAAAACGCAAGCAGAGCCGAAGCCTGTACTGGGTTCAATAGTGTCATCCTTCTCCCAAATTCATGACTACCGGGAACCTTGGAATATCATCTTACTAGGAAACAGGGTCTTGGCAGATGTAATTAGTTAAGATGAGGTCATACTCATCTTAAGGCCACATGCCGTGAGGAAGAGAGAAAACAGACATAGAAACACACAGGGGGGAAGTCCTGAGACAGTGAGGGCAGAGATTGGAAGGATGCAGCGTCTACGAGCCCAGGAAAGACTCAGGAGGGAACCAAGCCCGTCAACACCTTGATTTCCAACTGCCAGCCACAGGACTGCGAGAGAACATGTTTCCGTTGTTTGAGGGCACCCAGCTAACACAAGGCCTGCTTTGCACAGGCCTTACACACGGGCATAAAGGAGTCTGGAGGTGGGATACCCACAGGGGCGTGTTTTATAAAATCCACTGTGATGCTTGTGCCCTTCAAAGCTGGGACATCAGCCCCATGGATACCTGTTAGTGACCTCCACTGATTTTCCTGCCCACATGCTTGCTGGTCTCATCCACTCCTTCAGTTTCAAGTGCCAGAAGGTGCAGAGGGCCTGAGTTCAGCCAGGACATTCTTCTGAGACTACGCCTCCACCTGCCGTCCTCACGGGTTTATCAAACTCAACATAGCCAAGGTGAGAGGTCTACCGGGTTGCAGGTGGGTTCCTTCCTACCTTTGTTGGTGGTAGTACCCATCCACCACCTCAAACTGGGACTCACCCTAACTTTCCTCCTCACCTCCACATCCAGGGGTCACCAACTGTCCATGCCACTCCCACTTTTCCCACCCCATCACGGGAGCACTAGGCTACCTCCTTTCTCTATGGCCGCATCATAGATTTTCATTCTGCTGGGAGGACCCACCCCCCAGTTCTTACCAGCCCCCACCATCCAGCCATCCCGAATAGCTTGGCCCCACAGCTCCCAGAACACCTGACCTCTGGCCCCACTGCAGCCGGCCTCAAGGCTCTGGCTGATTCATAGGCAACAGTCCCGCCCAAACTCATTTCCCTGTCCTCTCCTCCCACCTCCCCGCTCCTACCCTCCAACAGTTCTCTCTGCTAATTCCTCCTTCCTGTCCTAGCAAAGCAACACAGAGCCAATGGTCCCAAGAAGTCAACACCACAGACGGGCAGCTTTCTCTCACTAGTTAAGTCTCACATCGAGTTTTCTTTGCATCCGTCCAGAGGGAAGCTCAGTTCACACTTGCTGCACTCAGGGACCTCCTCTTGCCTGCGGGCACCACCAAGGAGGTTTGGAAGATCGTGGAAGTGCTCACATGTTCAGTCAAGGCTAATGTTCCCCCTGCCCCCACTAATGCCAGTGACCAGGTCCCTCCCCGGAGCTGGATAGTGCCTGGGGCTGCAGAGCCGGTAACAGAGGCCCCCCACGTCCAGCCATGCTCCAAAGCTTTGGCTATTAATCTTCCCCGTACCCTTGCCAAGCTTTGCTGTTATCACTGCCACTTTCCAGACAGCAGGGTGAGGCCCTGGGGTGGTAAGCACCTTGACTCCAGGTCTTCCAGCCAGGAAGGGAAAGGCAACAGTCCCAGAGAGCCCTGCTGGGTCCCAGCTCAGCGGCTGGGGGGCAGGGTGCAGGGAACCTGAGCCCCAGCACACAGCAGCCGCTGCACGTCCCCAGGGACGGAGACCTGGGGACGGAGACAGGCTGGCACCCCCTCGTGTGGGCCTCTCCGAGCCTCAGCTTCCATACCTGCAAGATGAGAATGATGACCCCCACCTCCAACAGCTACGGGGAGGATTTCAATGAGGTACCGTAGGTAAAATTACAGAACAAAATGCCTAACCCATGCAAAGTGCCTAATACAGCTTAGGTGCTTTAAGGGACAGAGACAAAGAGGGACAGAGAGAGACAGGGAGAAAGAGAGAAGCATCCGTCTGGCCCTGGGAAGTAAAAAGTGGCCCTGACCCCCTAGGCAGTAAAGCCAATGACACAAACAAACATCATCGTTTCCTCAAGGCTCCAATCCTTTGTGATCACAAAATAGTAACATTAGGGGGCGCCTGGGTGGCTCAGTCATTAAACGTCTCCCTTCAGCTCAGGTCAAGATCCGGGAATTCCGGGATTGTTTCTCCCTCTCTCACTCCCCCTGCTTGTGTTCCCTCTCTGGCTGTGTTTCTCTCTGTCAAATAAACAAATAAAATCTTTAAAAAATTAAAAAATTTAAAAAGTTAACATCTTCAGCTACGGCGCATGGAAAGCTTGCGCTTTGTGCAAACCCTTTCCATAGGTAGCTATCAATCAGTCCTCACACACCCCTAGAAGGGAAGTTGGTCATCCCTATTCTACAGAGGGAGGGACAGAGGCTCAGAGAAGTCAATTAACAGGCTGACTGTGGTAAAAAGCTGGGGCCGACCCCTGGCTAAGTGGCTCCAGGCCCCCACAGCCCTAACACTGCCTCCCTAAAATCAGGCAGACCCTCCTCATGACCCTCACTTTCCTTCTCCACCTCAGAAATTCCCTGCCTTTCATCCTCTTCTCCTCACTCTGAGGGAGAAGCTGAGCGCTCGCTGGTCGGTGCCCACACCTCATCTTCTTAGGAAGGTGTGTGGCACAGATGAAGGAGGCCAGGAGAGGAAGCCAGAGGACTGTCCTGGAACCCTGTCAGCTCAGGAAGGAGCTCAGAGCCCTTCGGTCCCCTCCTCACGAGCTGCTGTCAGGTTCACATGAGGTAACAGACATGGACGTGTGTCCAGTATATCCCATGGCGCTGCACGAATCCATCTCAGGCCTTCTGGAACCTTCCTTAGAAAACAACATCCCTCTCTTGAGCATCCCCACACTCTGTCTCTTGACTAGTCACTAGCCCCTTGCCCTGAGTAGCCCCAATTTCCCTCATCCTAAAAGGCCACCTCTGACCTTGCCAGCTTCTCAGGACCTTTGTCCCTTTGTAGAAACCTGTGCCGTCACCTCCTCTGGGCTGTACAAGCTCCCAAAGGCAGGGACCATCAATCAGATGGCTCCGTATCCCTATGGGATAGGGGATGCAGCATGGGGCCTTTTTGGGGCATGCAGCATGGGGCCTTTTTGGGGCACGCATTCAGGGAACACCTTGACCAAAAATAAATGAAAGCACAGAGAAATCCTAAGTCATTCTCACAACCAACGAGGGAGACAGAGAGGTTACCCTCATTTCACAATGAGGAAACTGGGGGGTCAGGTTAAGAAATCCAAGGACATCTAGCTCCCAAGTACAGGAGCCTGACACTAGAAATTCTTAGTGAGGCCCCAAAGTGTCCCAAATAGGCCGAATAAGGGGCTGGCCTCCTTTCCTTCCGGCCTTGTCCATAGGCCAAGCTTCTTTTTTTTTTTTTAAAGATTTTATTTATTTATTTGACAGAGGGGAACACAGCGAGAGAGGGAACACAAGCAGAGGAGTGAGAGAGGGAGAAGCAGGCTTCCTGCTGAGCAGGGAGCCCGATGTGGGGCTCGATCCCGGGTCTCCGGGATCATGACCTGAGCCAAAGGCAGTAGCTTAACCAACTGAGCCAACTGCGTGGTAAATTTGAGCCTGCTCACCAGAAGATTCTCTTGAAGTCTGTGTGTCTTCCTCTTGGGCCACATCTCCCGTTCCAAACTGGAAGGGGCACATATCTCTGTTTAACATTTCCTGGGGTTGCCAACGCCTTCCAGGAGTAATTCAGAGGCTCTGCTGGCTGCCTTGTCTCCTGCCCTCTCGCTAGAAGTGACCTTCTGCAGAGTTGGGGACAAAATGAGGGAGAGGAGGCAAGGGCTCCTAGCACTCTGCAAAGCTCTAAAGGAAAAGAATGCTTGCAAAAGCCAAGAGCTCCTGGGATCTAATTTGTGGGTGACACCATTTCCCCCCTCTGGGTGGAGACAAGGGGGCTGAAGAAGCTATGTGACTAGCCCCAAACCACATGGCAATGCAGTGACTCAAATCCAGCCCATGTGGACGTCTTGCCCAGTGCCATCTCTCCACCACTCCACGGTGCCCACGTTTCCTCTTTTTACTACCAGAATTTTCCCCCTCCTTTCTTCTTTTAAAAACCTGCATTGCATATCAACAATTTTACAGGGGCGGGGGTACAGGGGTGAAACCTCTCCTCATTCCACCTAACTTCACCCCACACAGCCACACGTGGGTGATCCCAATGGATTACTGTCCCAGAGTTTACTTAACCGTTCCCTTATTACCTATATGTGGGTTATTTCCAATTTCTTCCCATCTGTGGACAAACTGTTTGTGGGCCTTTTGGGGATGACTTCTGCGGGCCTTATTCCCGGAAGTAAAAATACTGGTCCCAAGGCATGAGCCACCCCAGTGCTGCTGGAGCCCAGTGTTGTACTAATGTCCAGAAAAACACCTTTCAGTCACATGAAAGGCACCCGTGTTCTTTCCCACAGGCCTCCGTGCTGGGTTCTATAAACCTCATCTACATGCTCCTAATTCTATAGGCTAAGTGAGCTGTTTGAACTCATGTATCTTTGGTGTTGAGGCAGATAAACACTCCACATCCCAGGGTATTTGGGCTTCACAAGAAATGACCCTCTTATGTTACCAACAGTCTGAATTTTGCCTTTAAAATCTTCTGTGTCTACCTTTGACAACACCTTCTTTTTTTTTTTTTTTTTTTTACATGTCCTTACCCATCCGCTCATGGCACCTGTTTCCCTCTTACACTCCCCTTTAACACAATTTTTATTACTAGTTTGGGGGGCAGGAAACACCCCCCCTTTTACTGAGTCACATGTAGCATCAACATGTCCCTGGGAGAACCCCATCCGAAACCCCAGGACCACACAGCCCACCCTGAGATGACCGGGTACACATGTATTCCTTTTACCCCACAGATCTCATTCCTACGTGGTTGAACACATGTCGGTTCCACTGATGATCATTGGTATGGAATTTTCACCAACGCACTGTTGCTCTCTCCAGTGAGGACAAGTATTCCAACTGCTTCCTCTGAGTTCTGACAAGTTTTTTAAAACCACGTTTTTAATACGTTGAGATTTTATAATCTATTATGAGATGTAACTCTGAGTATGCTCTCTCCGTGTGGCTCTCCGGTGGTTCCCAAGAGCCCCTTTAAAATAATGTCCTTCGCTATTGTTCGCCTTTCCAAATCTGCCGTGTGTGAATGTCTTCCATTTCTTCAGATCCATTTCCTCGCACCAGTCTCCCATTTTTCTGTAATACCGCACCGTTTTAATAACCACTGCTTGCCTGCCCCATTTGCCAAGAGAAGCCCGCAGCTAAAAGATTTTCAAAAGATATTTCGGTATGCTTACCCACCAATTTTTCCTGATTATTGCTATTATTATCGTTTTGCATGCTTTACAAAGTATTTCATTGGGATTTTATTTGCCGGGACATGAAATCGAGGCAAAAACCTTGGGATACTGACTTCTCAGTACTTTTAAACTTCTGATCAGAAACAGCCAAGCAGGATTTTGTAATTTTCTTTGAATAGAAATTGTGTCATTTGCAAACAGTGATATTTTTATCTCTTCCTTCCCTATACCAATCCCTCTAGTTTCTTTTTGTTCCTATATTGTTATGACAAGCATCTGTTAAACTATGTTAAATAAAAGTAGCGATAAGGGACATTCTGGTTTAGTTCCTGTTTTTCAGGGCACACTTCTAGTATTTCTCCACTAGGTATCTGCACTCCTGGAAGGCTTGGTACGTGGTTATATACAAGCAAGCTCTTTATTGCATTTAGGAGTAGATCCCCCAACAATCCTATTTTTAGTCTTATGATGCTTTATAACACATCTATAATTATGTGTTTTTCGGTATCTACTGAGACCTAACTCCTTCATTCACTGAATATTTGTTGAGCATTGATTAGATTCCAGGCATTGTGATAAATACTGGATGCTCTGATTTTTATGGCTTATTTCTATTAATAGCAGTCTCTCTGTATTAAACCACACATATATTCCTGAGATGAGCCCTACTTGATCATTTTTCCAGACTCATTTTCCAAGAACCCAAGTGACTATAAAATTCATCCAGAAAGGGGCGCCAGGGTGGCACAGTCCGTTGAGTGTCCGACTCCTGGTTTCTGCTCAGGTCACCATCTCAGGGTCACAGGATCAGGACCTGCACTGTTCTTCACACACACACACACACACACACACACACACACACACACACTTTCTCTCTCTCTCAAATAAATGAATAAAACTTTTCTTAAAAATTTATCTGGAAAAATTAATAGGCAAGGATACTGAGTTATCAACCTCCAAGAAGCAGTTCCAATATCGCCCCCCCCTTTCTAAAGTAGAGGTCCCAGCTCCTTCCTCTGGGCACAACGGCCCCACTCCCCCACCATTACCGCATTTACTGCAGGGGCTGTCATACCATCAGGCGCCCACCTCTCTCCCCCACCTCAGGGCTCCATCAGTAACTGCCCTGAGGACAGAAGCCTGGGTACTTCACTGGTGCGGAGCACCATGACTAGTGGACAAGAGTTGCTCAATAAATATTTCCCGGAGTAGTTAGGTCATTCATCTCTTTGTTTATTTCACCCACGATCTTTTGCAGCTGTATTTTTAAGTGAAACTGATATGTAAAATCCTTCTCAGGATCTGCAGCACATGGACAAGCCAGCCACTGAGGAGCTGTCTTCTGCAGTGTAGGCATCCTGAAGATCTCCACTAGAGGATGGGCTCACAGTGACTAAGAGGAAGGGGATATAAGATGATGTGATGAAGAGTCTCTACCAAAAGGCAAAGCCCCATGACAGGGGAAGCCCAGACAGTGACTCTCCCCACACACACAGGCATCTGGACATCCATGAAAAGGTTACCAAGGCCCCAGCCGGTGGATGAAGCCAAGAGTAGGACTAAGCCCAGGAGTAGGACTAGTCTTGTTAGTTACTGCTTATGCTTATTAACACACATCCGTGCCCCAGACACCTTACACAATTATCTTTCGAACCACCCTGTGAGCTATACTCAGTAGTTCCCATCACACACACAAAGAAACTGAGGCCAGGCGGGTTGAGTGATGTTCCCTGAGTCACATGGCCAGTAAGCAAATGGATGAGCTGGAATACTGGCTGATGTCTTCCTGACACACCTCGCCCGCCATCTCTAGCAAAGGGCCAGAGCAGGGTCTTGGTCCCAGCATAGGACCCACATGGGAGGCTCGTTAGCAGAACGGGAACCAACACACAAGCCTCTTAGAAGAACTGAGACTCACAGAAGGAAACGGGACACAGGAACAAGGCAGGAGGCCCCTGCCATGTCAGAGCCAGAACAGTGTCTGAGCCCAGAATCCTAGCCGGAAGGGACTGGAGTCTCCGCTTCCTCAGAGCAGTCGGCCCTCAGAGCTGAGGGCAGGGCAGAGCGGCAGGAAATAACCCCACAGGGCTGGGCTCTCCCGAGGTGCTGCAGGCTGGGTGTGGGTGGGCGTGCCCCTCTCAGACCCACAGACGGCGAGGGGAACCGGGCTCAAGCCAGGCAGGCCCTCCACCGCCACAGGCAAGTCTTTACAGTGGGAGCTCGGGAACACCAAGAATCTGACTGAGTAAATGCCTGAAAATCTTGACCTTTGCTTTCCTTCTGCATAAAGGGAACAGGGCTGGACCAGATGCCTTCTGCAGATACTATGGGTTCTAGTCCTCATTTAGGGATTCTTGGCATTAGGAACAGCCTTTAAGCAGGGATCTTATGATCTACACATAGGCTTCAGGATGCCTGAAGCCCACACAAGCAAAAGAACTGAGGTTTCAGTGTGCATGAGTGAGGTAGGCATATTTATGGAGCAGAAGTCTAGAGCTTCCATTGTGTTCTCAACGGGTCCACAGACCACCAAAAAGGTTCAGAACAGTGCATCCAAATGTACCTAAAGTCGGCTAAACCAGGAGATGGTAGATGGCAGCGCTGAGCTAAGGCAGTCGGCTTACCGAAGTGTGGCTGAAAAAATTCTGGACCTTCTAGTCTCTAAGACCACCTGGAAAATGCATGGTCACTAATGAAGCCAGAGGAAACAACTAGGGTGGGGGGAGCGGGCATCCCATCTTCCCTACTTCAAGGGAAAACAGTGTGAATTTTATCACAAGAGTCAGAAGCATCATCTTTAGACAGCTGGTGGGTTCACTGGATACCACTCCCTCAGATCTAGTGCCCAAAGGTCAGAGAAGGAAAGGTGCCACGCCCTCTCCTTTCTTGCTCCTCGGTGACCCGCCCCACCTGGCGCTAGTTAGAAACGCACCTTAAAGCTTGAAAAACAGTGCTGTACTCGTGTGGACGGAGATTCACGAGAGGAAAACCATGAAGGATCAAAGAAAAGTGAAAATAGAAAGAACAAACAAGAATGTGAGCAATTCTCTTCTCTCCGGGAAGAGAATAAAAGCCCAAAGCTGGCTCTTAGAAAAAATAATGAGGGATACCCAGCAGGCTCAGTCGGTAGAGCAAGCGGCTCTCGATCTTGGGGTTGTGAGTTCGAGCCCCATGATTGGTGTAGAGATTATTTTAAAATAACAATTTTAAGGGGAAAAAAAGAATGAAAGTTCTAAACCATGGGCACAAGTAATTTTAAAAGAATACCCTAGAAAAGTCAGAAAAGAAACACAACCCTGATAAATGAGCCACTGATATGCTCTTTGATGGTTTTAGGCGATCATAAGCTAACCAATGAAAAGGTTAAGATCATGGTGACAATGTATAAGATACCCAAACTAAAGCAAAAGGAAAGGCAAGTAGACTGATCAGAAACCGAAGACTGGTCACAAAAAGGCAGAAACAACCAAGGGAAAAGTGCCTGTGCCTAATGGCTCCATTGGAAAATCTTTCTGCAATGTGTAAACATTTTTGAACATTTAAGTAAACAGCTGAAGCATTCATACTTTCCTTTTGACAAATGAAGGCAAGCAACTCAAAGCTGAGGCCTTTCAAATCTGACTCCACTCCCCAAAAGACACCTCCAACAGGAGCCCAGCACACATCTTTTGGGCCCATTTTATATGAATACACGATTTCACTGAAAGCACAATACTGTCAAAAAGATGATACCATTTTCCTTTTCAAAAATGGCATCACATTGTATGCATAGCATCATGTAACTTGCTTTTTACACTCAATATTACATTTCTGAGATCCACTCTTTTTTTTTTAAGATTTTATCTATCTATCTATCTGTCTATTTATTTGACAGAGAGGGAGAGAGATCACAAGTAGGCAGAGAGGCAGGCAGAGAGAGAGGAGGAAGCAGGATCCCTGCCGAGCAGAGAGCCCGATGCGAGCCTCGATCCCAGGACCCTGAGACCATGACCCGAGCCGAAGGCAGAGGCTTAACCCACTGAGCCATCCAGGCGCCCTGAGATCTACTCTTTATCACAAGATTATTACAACCTCATCTCTTCCTTTGAACCACTCCTGCAGTGTTTTTCCAACTTTCTGGACTGAGTCCCATAAGACGAAATCTATTTTATATTGTGACCCAGTTCACACTTGGTGAACATGCAAAACTGAAACAAAAAGTCTCACCAAATATCAGCTCCCACTATATACAAGGCTCTCCTGATCTCCCACTGCCTCTCGATCCTATGTTGATTTACTGGGCCCCTTAGGGTCTGAGCAGCCCAAGCTGTATTTAGCCCTCACTAAATAAATACATGCTTCTTTTATCCATCGTACGGATAGATGTTCCCCTTGTTGTCTCCAATCTTCGCTACAACAATGTTCCATGAACACTGCCCATGGGTGTGAATATTTCTCTGGGGCAGGCACCTGGGAGTGGGGTCACTGGGTCTGGAGACATGGGCATGTATAATTTAGATAAACATCACAGACTGCCTTCCAAAGCATTGTGTCCATTTGCTCCCACCAAGGGTGTACAAAAGAACCTTTCCTTTACACCCTCACCAACTCCATATATTTTCAAATGCTTTCACCTTTTCCAATCTGGCAGATGAAAATGTCATTTTACTATCATTCCAATTTGCATGTTTTATTGGAAGAGTTTGTGCATCTTTTCTTTTTAAGAGTCTTTTACCTTTCTTTTCCTACGAATTTCTATTCCTGTCCTTTGTCCATTCAATTAAGTCAGCAATCCTTTATTTCCAAGAGCTCTTTACATATAAAGACAATTAGCTCTATTGCTAATTGCAATTATTTTTTTTCAGATTATCATCTATCTTTTTTTTTAAGGATGTATTTTATTTCAGAGAGAGATAGGGAGCACATACATGTGAGGGGAGGAGCAGAGGGAGAGAATCTTTAAGCAGACTCCTTACTGAGCGGGGAGCCCCATAAAGGGGCTCAGTCCCACCACCCAGGAGATCACGAACTGACCTGAAACCAAGAGTCAGATGCTCAACAGACTGAGCCATCCAGGAATCCCATATGACCACCTATCTTTTGACTTTTTTTATGATGGTCTCCTCATGCAAAAATTCTCATTTTTCTGTTGTCAGTTTTATCAGTCTTACATGTCTTCTAGGATTTGTGTCACACTTAGGAAGGTCTCTCTCATCCCAGATGGTAGAAAGGTTTTTCTAGTGCTTTTATACTTTCACTCTTTCTTTAATCTTCCACCTATCTCTGATAGACTTATTTTGATCTAATGCACAAAGTAGGGATCCTACTTTCTGCACACCCCCCTACCACAGATGGCTAGATGTGAAGATATTATCGTTCCCCATACACTTAAAATGCTGCCTTTATTATAAATAATTATAATTCATAAATTACACATACATACACATACACCACTCCCTTCTATTTATTCTGGGGCTCTCTATTCTGTCCTGTCACTTGTTCAGTGAATTCAGTACCAAGTTATCTTAATTACTGCAGCTTTTAAAATATTAAATATCTGTTACAGCTTGACCCTTCTCTTTTTCTTTGTCATATTTTCATGCAGGTTAATTTTTCCATATCAACTTAGAATCCGATTTTTCTACTACCAAAATAATCCTATTAGTAATTTTTGTTGTGATCACATTTTAAATGGACCAGAGAACTGATATTTTTCTGACACTGATTCTTTCCAGCCAAAATTATATTATATTTCTGTTTAAGTATTTTATGTCCCTTTGTAGCACTGAAGTCACATATAAATATAATTTTTTTTAAGATTTTATTTATTTGACAGAGAGAAACACAGCCAGAGAGGGAACACAAGCAGGGGGAGTGAGAGAGGAAGAAGCAGGCCTCCTGCCGAGCAGGGGGCCCGATGTGGGACTCGATCCCGGGTCTCCGGGATCATGACCTGAGCCGAAGGCAGTCGCTTAACCAACTGGGCCACCCAGGCGCTCCTATAAATATAATTTTTGAAGCTTATAAACTAGATAGTTAATCTCTTCTGTTGCTTACATTAATGGAAATTTTTCTTCCATCATGTTTTCCAGTTGGGATATTGGTTATAGGGAAGAACTACTGACTTTTGTGCATTAATTATACACTCAACTACTTTAACAAATTCTCCGTCCTTAGTCTTCCCTTTTCCTCCTAGTTTTTATGACTCTTATCTCTTTCTCTTACCTAATTTTACCAGCTTATCCTTCCAAAACAAGGTTACATATTATGGTGCTTAATCATGATTTTATTGGGCATGCATCTACTACCCACCATTTCAATGCTAAGCAAAATTTGGCTACCAGTTTGACGAAGATATATTTTCTCACGGTAAGGAGGTATCTAATTATTCTTACATTATGAGGTTTTATTAGAAAGAGATGCTTAATTTTTCATAAACTTTCAGCACCTTAGACCCCTGAATATGGTGAATTGTATTAATAGAAATCCTAAAATTAACCTATCCTTGCATTCCTTCTCTGAAATCCACATGCCTACGCAGTTCTTTCAGTGAGCTGCTAGATTCTATGTGCTAACTAGTAGGAGAATTTTGCATCGATATTCAAAATTGCGATCGCTCTATAGTTGTGTGTGCCCTTGCTGCTCTCTTGCGACGTTTCATTACGCTACGTTCACAAGAATATAAGCATTCCTTCTTTCTTCGCTTTAGAACACCTCAAATAGCATTAGAATCACCTGCACCTTCAGTATTTGAAATACTTTACCTGTGAAACCCATTTGGTCCTATGACTATTCGAAGGAACAGCTCTTTAATAACTTTCTCAATTTCTTCTATGGTAAGTGATCTATTTAAATTTCATTCTGTTCTGGTGTCAGTTTATTGTGGGTGTTTTTTTTTTTTAAAGAGTGCATACACTCATCTTCCATAAACTATTTCTAAACACAGAAAAAGATCCTGCCAGTATACCTGTAGGAAGTAAATACAGCCTCCATGGCAAACCTTCTCAGGACAATGCCAGTTCCTAATACCTGCATCTGTCCTCCCTACCTCTCCTTAACACATCATCTTTCCTCCCCACCAGACTCATGTAAAAAGAGAATGGACAGGTTTGCAATAAAACAGAAACACGAGAGCACTCATTCTCTTCCTCCAGTACCACTGGGGAAAGGCTGTAGACAAGGGGCCCAATTCCCACCTCTCCTCCGTGGCGTCCCTTCCAATCTCTTCTAGGCTTCTTTTCAGAGCCCTCACCAATCCCCACCCCAGCTGTGAAGCCAGCAGCCCAGCTTACCCACCCACTCCAAATCCTCGACCTCCTGAGGGGCAGCCTCAAGGAACCCACAGGCATCCATTCATCAGGCACCTGCTGGATGCCTGGGGCGCGCCCAGCCTATGAGGATCCTGTGCTCTAATAAAAGTGTGTTATCTGAAAGAGGGGTTAAGACCAGCCCACAAGTAATAACGAGGCCTCAGTGAGCAGCCCAAAATAACCAAGTACAAAATAGTGCAGCAGAGCAACCAAGGGTGCGGAGAACAGAGAAATCACAGGACTACCAGGAAGGCAGTGGGAAGATACCTCAAAATGGAGTGCAAAGCCATGTTCAAGGATGATCAGCCCAGTGCACTCATGGTATACAGTGGGATGCTGCCTGGCCGTGAAAAGGGGCAGATAAACCTGGGCCTCGGGGTGTAAGAACCCCAGAGAGAGGTTTGGATATGACACAGCAGGCAATGGGAGGCACCATGGGCTCCTGTTCAGGGGAAGTGGTGTTCTGGTCATCCTCCCCCCAACCACATTCTATGATGCCAGACTTGCATTCAAAGAAATGACGAGCTGTGCCAAGAACTCGGCGAGCTGAGGGGGGTAGGGGCACAGAAGGCGTAAACCGCAACGCTATATTGACGCCACAAGTGACGGTGGACACACACACACACACACACATCCACACACACAAATCCAGGTTCTAATTAAAGACACCAGGCTGGAATCCTACTGCGGAGCTAGGGTTTAAAGAGTTTATTGCAGTAGCCAATAAAAACCACACTGCCACAAATCTCTAACCTCAGGGGGCATGTGTGCTAGCCCAGCGCGTCTCAAACGTTAAAGTACACCCAGATCACCTGAGAATCTTGTTAAAAATGCAGATCCTGACTCTGCAAGTGTGGGTTCTGCATTTACTCTAAGAAGCTCCCAGGGGATGCTGGATGCCACTGATCGGGGGCCATGCTTTGAGAAGCAAAGGACTAGATGAAACTGAGGCTCTAGTGGGCTCCCAGGCAGGTCATGGCAATAGCCACAGGCAGAGAGAAAGCTGAGAGCCTTCTGGGGTCTACAGCAGAGCACCCAAACTAACCAACTCATATTCTTTTTGAAAAATTCACCATGGGGGTTCAGTGCCAAGCATGGCTCCCTCAAAGCCATTAGTAAATGGAAACCACCCCCCATTTCACAACTACCATCTAATTACTCTCCCTGTAACCTTCCACAGCAGCCCTAAGCCAGCTCTTTCAAGTGCTGATGCCACTAATCAAGTCATAAAGCCTTAAAGCTCATATTATTAGCCTTGATAACAGAGAGTAAAACAAACTCCAACAATTGCCTTCCTTCCCAGCTGAGGGCATCAGTCAGGTTAACTGACTGCATTTGCATGGCATCCCAGGTCAAGGAAAAGCACATTTAACCAGTGAGGATCTCCTATTCTGGATAGGTCATGTACAAGAAATTTATCTGCTCTCTTAAGATCCTCTGAGAAGACTCTGGAAACTGATCACAATCCACCCAAATCCTAGCAATTTCTTTGCTGTCCCCATCTCCTTGGGTAATTTGAAAGCCTGGAAGAAGCTTCTCCCCACCTTTCCCACAGCATCCCTTCCCCTCAAGTTGCCTACTTAGGCACAGTAGTGTGACCCACTTCAAATCAACCCCCATCACAAACCACAGAGCTCCTCAACACAGTTCAATTCTTAAATCAGATGGGCCGTGTTTCAAGATGCATGCCTGTACCACTTGGAGATGAGCTGGCTAGTCAATCCATAGAGCCACAATATCAGAAACTGTTCAAGGTAGACCGGAACCCTACCTCCACGTGACTCACAAAAAACACACACAAACATAAGTTCAATGACTCGGACAGCTTAAGTATATAGACTCTCGGCACCCTACTGAGCACTATGGGGATTCAGAAAACAAAACTTGAGGAATCAAAGAGGAAATAAAGGTCTCCATGGCCCTGTAGCAACTGTACTTTAAGCTCCCTGATGGCTGGCACCCACCAAGCTGGAGAGCTTCCTATACTTGCCGCCTAAAGTCTACAGAACACGGTCAGTGACAGCTCCAGGAAGACTAGGCCACTGACTCTAGAAAGAAATTAGCCTGAGGACCGGGCTCTGTTCAGGGATAGGATTCCTGCCATGAGTCGACTAAGCAATATGTGAAGAAGAATTAATGCCCTCCAATGGCCATGAGCAAGTGACTCACCAAGATTACACAGACAGCTTTAAAGCTGGAGACAGAACCCAAGTTCCTCAATTCCCAGATGAAGCTTCTTTCAACTAAATCCCTCTCCTCTCACCTCTGCTTTGGAATTCCCCCATAAAATCAGAATTTGAAGTTGGCCACTTCTTTGCTTTTTATTACCCCAAACCTCAACCAACATTTAGGACGTCCTTTCTCTCGAGGAAGCAACATAATTTAACCCATCTGAAAGCTAGTCCCATTCTGCTCTCCATGGGACGGGTCAAGGGCAAAAACAAAATCACATTCCCTCTTCACAACTTAGTTTCCTCCGCTGTAAAATGAGGTTAGTGGAGATGACTTCTAAAATTCTTTCCAGCTTTAAATAAAATCAGCGGAAGCTTCACTTTGCAGTCAGGAGGGAATAGGGGATTCCTCCAAGTCATGGTCCCCCATGTCATCCTGTTTTGTGCCAGGAGGATAGGCTGGTACAGGGAACTGGCAAGAAGCTATAGTTCACAAACAATCTGTCCAACAATCACCTCCCGCCGTCCACACAGAGCTTCTCCAGTCCACATCAGAGGAAGGGACAGCTGCCAGCTATCTTCACAAACTTGCAAGGAAGAATTCTTAATTACAGTTTTTGTTGCACTGTAGCATTATTTCCTTTTTAATGATTTTTTCAAATTAGCTACCCTATGACCCTGCAATTGCACTACTTGGTATTTACTGCAAAGATACAGATGTAGTGAAAAGAAGAACCGTATATACCTCAATGTTCAGCAACAGCCACAACCGTCAAACTGTGGGAAGAGCCAAGGTGCCCTTCAACTGACGAATGGATAAAGAAGATATGGTCCATATATACAATGGAATATTACGCCTCCATCAAAAAGGATGAATACCCAACTTTTGTAGCAACATGGACCAGATTGGAGGAGATTATGCTGAGTGAAATAAGCCAAGCAGAGAAACTCAAGTATAATATGGTTTCACTTACTTGTGGAGCATAGGACTAACATGGAGGACAGTGGGAGAAGGAAAGGAAATGTAAACTGGGGTAAATCAGAGAGGGAGACTAAGCATGAGAGACTTTGAACTCTGAGAAACAAACTGAGGGTTTTGGAAGGGAGGGGGTGGGCGGGTGAGCCTGGTGGTGGGTATTGAGGGCACGAAATGCATGGAACACTGGGTGTGGGGCATAAACAATGAATCTTGGAACACTGAAAAAATGAAATAAATTATTATTTTAAAAAATTATAAAATTAATGTCTGCTTGTTAAACAAAACCAGAAAACATTTTTTCACACCTTTTTGTAATCAGAAATTAAGTGCACATTCATTACAGAAAAATCAGAGAACTCGTTAAAAGAAAATCCCACCTGTAATCAAGTCTATACCTAATTCTAAATTAAGTCAGTCATACTCTAATGAAGGATTGAAGAAGACCAAGAGTTGGAAGCGCCCTTAGAGAGGAACAGGTTGCATTCCGAACTACACCATACTAGATCTGTGGGAATAAATAGCGACTCACAGTAATGATCTAATCCAATCCCCCTATTTCCACTGTCCCACAGGTGCCACCCAGCCTCGGCTCAAACACTTCCCACCTTCCAGCCCTTTTCCAGGGTTTGGGAAAGCTCCATCAATGCTTCTTCCCATATCAGACAGCAGTCATTACATGCAGGGGCTTGTAAAAGGCCTGAAGTTGGCTTCAATTCCAGAATCAGTCTCTTACATGTGCTCCTTGACCCTGGAAAAGTCACTTAGCTTCTCTGCCCTTAATTTCCTCATCTCTAAGATGGGAATGATAATAACTGCTGAAAGAGTTGTCCTGAGAGTTAAATGAGAAAATGTATGGAAAGCACTTAGCAGAGTGCCTGGCACAGTGTAAGTGTTCGAAATAGTGAGGACTTCTCCAACTTACCTCTAAAAAGAAATTATACTATCAGGACTCAGTACCTAAAATATCTATATATCCATATAAATATATAAGACTGAACAAATACTTTCTCTCTTTAAGGTTTTAAATTTTCAGTGGATCAGAGATATATGGGTCAGCATTGTTTCTTGAAAGTATTTGTTCAGGGGCACCTGGGTGGCTTAGTCATTGAGTGTCTGCCTTCGGCTCAGGTCATGATCCCGGAGTCCTGGGATTGAGCTCGGCGGGAAGCCTGCTTCTCCCTCTCCCACTCACTCTGACTGTGTTCCCTCTCTCGCTGTCTGTCAAATAAGTAAATAAATCTTTAAAAAATAAAATAAAAATAAAAAATAAATCTTTTAAAAAATAAAAATAGAAAAGATTTTATTTACTATTGCTCAACGACTAAGCCACTCAGATGCCCCTGAACAAATACTTTCAAGAAACAATGCTGACCCATATACCTCTGATCCACTGAAAATTTGTCTTTCTGTTCTACTCTTTCCTTTTTATTCTATTTCATCTTTTTAAATTGCTGGTCTTCATCATTTAATTAATTAGACAATCCACTAATGGACTGCAAACTGCAGTCTGAAAAACACTGACTTATACTAAGAACTATCTCCTCCTGGAACTCCCACCTCAAGCTTTTACTTTCCAGAACCATACAGAACCCCGCTCCATGCATTCACCTTCCAGGCCCTCCCTGTCCTCCTGTCTCTCAAGCAGTCACTGTTGTGGTCTGGCTTCCTGACCTCCCTTTATCCACACCCCCTCCTCCAGACTCCTTCTTTCCTCTGCAAACTTTCCCCTTTAATCCCTGCTGCCTGGGAGGGCCACACTTGGTTGGCAGGTGCTCTAGGCCCCTGGTGGCTTCATGTCACCTCAGGTCAGGCAGCCTTACAGGAGCATCTTTTCAAACCTTCCCACCAGATGAGCTATTCATCCCCAGAGGAACCCATCTTTTGTTTCTTCCAGCCCATCCCCAACTCCTCTCTGGTGCTTTCATACACAAACGTGGTCCCTTTACCTCCTCCTCTGTCCTTCCACAGATGAGATCAGGATACCTCAAGGCCCATCAATGAGAAAAGTGAAAGTGAGGAAGAGTTTCGATATGCATATGTGAGCCTGAATCTACTACCAGAATATGTTCCCTGCTTACTCATCTCTGAACTAGCTCTGCCTGCTAAACCTGGAACCGAACCCAGAAGGCTTCATCACCGGGCCACATCGGTCTCTTCATGGCGAAGGGGGCCCTGTGCCCAGGAATCTCACAGCTGGCTGCAAACACAGCCGGGTCAGAGCTGAGATCCGCAGACACCACTAGCGTGGGCAGGAAACAGCAGAGATCACAACGCACGGCCCCAGTTTTTCATATCCTATCTGCATTTGTGGTCATCGACAAAGGTGTTCACGGTAATAAAGAAAAATACATAAATTGCACACACAGCAAAGTGTCACTACTCTGATAGGTAACGTTTTGTAATTTGGGTTAAAAAAAAAACAAAACAGCTTCCAAAGCAATCACCAAAAAAAACCAGACTCCTTTGCCTGCAAAACCCAAGCTGGCTCCTCCCCACTTGCCCAGGGAAGCACGTTCCTGGGGCACCTTAACAAATCCACCACTCTCTATTATATTAGGTAGACCTGCCTCCTGAAACAATATATTTTAAATGTCCTGTTGCCTTTAAAATGTATTCCAAAGGCAGTACACTCTAAGGGATGTGTAGGGTCTTGCTTTAGCTTCAACCTCAGACAGGACTAAGATTCACTCCTATCCTGGCACGAGGATGCTGTTCATTTCGGTCCCTACTGCCTAATGGCCCACCAAGTGACCACCAACTCATTCTCCAGCAGATGACTATTCACATTTCCAGTTTTTGCTCTCATGGACAGTGCTCCAAGGAGGAACATGCTTAGGACCTGTCTCCCAGTGCCCCTGTGAATGAGTTTCTTGTGATTTTGTACCCCGAGGGGCAGACCTGCCAGGTCACAGAGTACACGCACACACAGCTTTACAAGACAACCCAAACCATTCTCCAAAGTGGCTGCCTCCGTTCATGCTCCTAACCAGCGGTGCCCAAGAGGGGGCTCCGTACTCTCTCCAATGCTTGCTCACCGCGGGGCATCTTTGTGGCGGACCACCCAGTGGGGGTAAGACGGAATCTCACTGTGAGTTGTATTCCCCGGTTACTAATGAAATTAAGTGTCTCGTAAAAAGAAAAATCGTCTCCCAACCTAAAGCCCTGTACTTTTCTTTCACTGCTCTTATCACAGTCTATAATTAAACATTTGTGGGATTATTTGATTAAAGCCCATCGCCATGCCTGCTTTCTTCACCACTGCGCGATGTACAACAAAGTAGAGCCTCTGCGAACGTTTCAAATGAATGAATGCATGAATAGCTGAGCCAATGAGACGCTCCTGTTGGTCGTCAGGTTATCATGTGATTTTATTAAAAGCCTGGGCTCAGGAGTCTGGGTCTGCCCTCCCCAGCTGAGTTATCAACGGGGTGGGGGTAGAAGTGATGGGATGGCAGGAAAGGGAGGGGAAGTCCAGTCTTGGTCCAGGGCAATTCCCAGGGCCTCCCCAGAATGATAACAGTAAGAGGACTGGTGCTGTGAACTGCAGGCCTAACACAGGCCACTTGCTTTACACCAATTACAGCCATCATTTACAGAGCATGCTTATAAACCTAGCACTGTGTTATGTGCTTGCTGGACTGTCTGATCCTCACCACCTCTAGGGAACATTACTATTTCTCTTAAAGATTTATCCTATTTATTTTAGAGAGAGCTCACGTGCAAGGGCGGGGGAGAAGCAAAGGGAAAGAGAGAATCTCAAGCCGTCTCCCCGCTGAGCTGGAAGCCCGACATGGGGCTTGATCTCATGCTCCTGAGATCTTAACCTGAGCCAAAACCAAGAGTCAGATGCTCAACCACCTGAGCCACCCAGGCGCCCTGCAATGGAATAGATATCATAGCCTCATTTTAAAGCAAAGAAAACTGAGGCACAGAGAGCCTAAGAAGCGCCCAGACGCAGGGCATAAGGCACAACCTCAGAGTCAGGGGCACATCAAGGTCAGTCCGGCCCGAAACCCGTGCCCTTTCCACAAACCTGCCAACCCTGCCCCCTGGGCTTTGTATCTTCTCTGCACAGGACTGCTCTTCCACACCATTTGCCCCCACAAAGCTCTGCACATTCCAATTTTGCCCCCCAGCTCACAAATGCTTTCCCTGCAGTGGGAGGAGTGGTGCTTGAGTAAAAGATCACCCTGCTAGCTGTCATTGAAACGTTTACCCTGAGAACACACTTACCTGGCAGGTCCCTGGCTACAAGGTACTGAATGTCACCCCACAGGCTGTCATGAGGACATCAGCCACATCCGACTCTCCCAGAGTTTTCCTCAGTCAATGCTTCTCACCAGTGTTCTGCACAGATTAGCTCCTTTTCAACTTGCAAAGGGTTTTTACTGCAACTAGAAACAAACACCTACTATACTGGGGCCCCTAACATGCCTTAACTCAGCAAAAAATACTATGTAGCCACTACTACAATTATACAATCCAGGCCAATGCATGGAAATATGCATGTGAAATTATGTTAAGTGAAAAAAAAAAGCAAACCCCAGAACTCAAAAATAGTATCTACGTGCCAAATTAAGTACACACCGTACCCTCAGACTGCAGAGGATAATATAAATAGAACTGCCTGTTCACTAGGACCGTTCTTCGGTAAAGTTACTTAGCTTTCCATGGCCCCCCAAAAGCTATTTGTCAACTATTTATAACAGGTGTGGTTTCAAAGCAATGCTACTAACAGTAGCAAAGAATCATCCCCAGCAAAAATGAAAGTTCCCTGAGGGTCACGAGCAGGTCTGTTTTGTTCACGGCTGTATCTTTAAGGAAGGGGTTCAAGGGGTCAGATCAGGGGTCAGTAGCTGGCCTGCTGCCAAATCCCACCACCTGCTTTTGTAAATAAAGTTTGATGGAAACACAACCCTGCAATTCATCCAATCAGGTGTTGTCTGTGGTTGCATTTATGCTACAATGGCAAGACTGAGTACTTAGAACAGAGGACAGAGACAAGGCCCCAAAGCTGAAAATATTTACTCTCTGGCCTCCTACAGAAAAGTTTCCCAATGCCTAGCCTGATGTCTACATATAGCGAGGATTCAATAATCTGTATTGAATTAATCATTTCAAATAAGCCCAAATCAAGCTACTAGATAAGAACAAAGACCTTATTTACCCAGGACATTAATAACAGATGCCTAATAAATGGGAAATCTACTCCTGTATATTTAAATCAAAAGTGGGACTCCTGAAACCCTCAGTAGGAGGTCTATCCCTTGAGCATTTTCTTCCACAGTGGAGATGGATTACATCAAATCACCTACAGGGAAAGACAGCTGGTGAGGGCTTGGTAGGCCATCTGAGGCCAGGAGTAAGAGTCAAGTCTGGGTAACTAGTCAAGATCCTGTCATAATCCCCATGTGGGGCTCAAAACAGGATTTTGGCCTCCTTAGTCATGTATTCTGAACAACTAAGCTACAGGCCCCAAACCACCTAGGATGAAATCATTTATTTCCTATGTAACTTCTGGTCGAGACAATGCATCAGTAAACAACGGTAGGCTCAATTATTTTCCCCTTAATTTATCAGTATATCTGCATTATAATGCAACCGTGTATTTTTAGTTCTGCAGACTTGATTATATTCATAGGCTGATCACTCGCTGGTGGCTTTTTGAAGCTCATTATGGCCCCAGTACAGAAGACAGGAGAAAGGAAATGAAAGGAGGTGAAACTCACATCAGTTGGTGTTGCTACTTTATTAGCAGATGAAATGCCAAGATTGGGGTGGAGGGGGTGGTAGAGGGTGAAACCCCAGGTCTCCAGAGCTGATGCTCTCCCCAGCCTCCTTTATCAGATTCCCACGTCTCACTTACATCACTGTATGGTGACAGCCTATTGATAATTTTGTTATCCTGGCCTCTCCTGTGACAGCCCAAGAATATTACAGTTGACCCTTGAGCGACACAGGTTTGAATGGTGCAGTTCTGCTCATATATGGATTTTTTTCCGACAAATACGATACAGTACTATAAATGTGTGTTCCCTTCCGTGTGATTTTCTTAATAACATTTTCTTTCTTCTAGCTTCCTTTATCGTAAGAATACAGTATGCACTATATGAAACATTCAAAACGTGTGCTGTTTGTTATTGGTAAGGCTTCCTGTGAACAGCAGGCGATTAGCTGTTAAGTTTCTAGGGAGTCGAAAGTTATACACAGATTTCAAATGCCTCTAAACATTCCCCAGTGTTCAAGAGTCACCTGAACCTTCTAATATGCTCCCGTCCTTTGTTCACAGGGAGAGAACAAAAGTCAAAAGGAGATTGGGAGTTGAAGCTCGAACGAACAAAGCCTTCCTTCGGCCTGCTAAAGTCAGAGGACAGGTCCACCCTGTCTGAGAAGCCAGAGCATGGATTCATTTAAGGAAATGTCTCGAAAAGAATGCTGGGAGGAGTCTGAGCCCCTTCCCCATCCACCACACACATTAATTACTCCCAGCAGGTCTTCCCCCTTCGTAGGAACCCACAGATGCAGGAGAAGGTTCAACGTACTGGCTCTGAGCCACAGGGCTCCACGCCCCCGTCCCCCCAACCCTGGGGGGGGGGGGGGAGGCCCTCCTGCAGTAGAATGAGTAGGGAGTGTCCCAGAGCCAAGGCCCACAGGCCCTTCGAGCCTGTCTGCACCATAACCACTGCAGGACAAATCAACAAAATCCACTCATTGTTTTAAGTGAAAACTAAAAGTCACACTCACAGAGGACATGTCTGCGTTCTCCTTGGGACATTATTCCTCCGGCTGAACCATACAAAACACACCTCACTTCTCTCCGTTCTCCTCACCAGCCTGCCACCGCTTTCCCCTTCCATCCTGAGTTCTGGTGACTGGAGAAACCTTCAATGCAGGAAGGCAGCATTCTCTTCTCTGGCTGACAACAAACTCTCCAGCTGGTTTCACTCTGGGAGGTCCGGGAACTCCTGCTCCCCTCGACCCTGTGGGCTTCAGGCCATCCTAGGGGAGCTAACCCCACGAGACAACCACAGATGGGGGAAATGGAAGGAAGTGCCCGCCACGGCCGCCTCCTCGCACTTTCCCTGGGGCCTTAGCTCTGTCAGATTTTGAAGCATAATGAGTTTTGTTTCATAACAGTCTTAAATGAACTGGAAGGGGGAAGGGGATGACAATGATAAAAATCTTAATTAAAAAAATTCCTACAGGCAAAGACTTTTCAGATCCTAAGATGCGATAAAACTCTCCTGAGCTGGGGGCCCCACCAAGCCCCCAAAGACCCCACACTTAACATACATTTCCTGGGTGCCTACTGTGTGCCTGACACCATGCTGGGTGCTTAGGGATGGCAGAGAACAAACACACAAAGATCTCTGACTTCTTGGGGGTCATGCTCTAGAAGGCAAGAGACAGTAAAGATAAGGAACAAGTAAACTCTACGGAATGTTAGACATTTAAGGTGTTTCATTTATTTTTTTAAAGATTTTATTTATGTATTTGAGAGAGAGAGAGAGAGAGAGAGAGAGAGAGAGAGAGAGAGAGAATGAGCAGGGAGAAGCAGGGGAAGCAGGTTCCCCACTGAGCAGAGAGCCCAACAAGGGGCTCATCCCAGAACCTTGGGATTATGACCTGAGCCGAAGGCTGATGCTTAACAGACTAAGCCACTCAAACGCCCCTATAGTGTTTTTTAAAAAGACAAAGGGCAGAAAAAGGAGAATTCAGGCAAAATGTGTTAAAGGGGATGGGCAATTCCTGGACAGTGCTGAATACAGAAAGGAAAGCCTCAGTGAGAAAGAGACTTGAAGGGGAAGACAGTGAGCATGGGTATTAGGTTCTAGAAGAGGAATGCAAGCATAGAGGACAGCCTATGCAAAGGCCCTGAGGTAAGAACCTGCCAACTATGTCCAAGGAATGGCTAAGGGACTCAGTGTGGCTCAAGCAGAGTGAGGGAAGGTGGGGAAAGGAGCAGAATGTGACCAGGCCACTGCAAGAACACTGGCTTTCACTGACTAAGGTAGGGGCTTCTGAAAGGTTGGAAGCAGGGAAGGGACAAGTTCACAGTCACCTTGTCCTTCCTACATCTCTCCTTGGATACCACCTAACAAATTCAAAGCCACCTTGCCCGCAAAGCTCTCTCTGATGAACCAGTGCAAGGTACAAACCCAACCAACCCAAGGAAACCAACAAAAGCCCCACACCCACCTCTCCCCCAAATCCATGTTACACCCAAAAGTGGAGATGAGCAGGAAGACAAAAGAGGGGAACGAATAGGAGGAAGGCATAACAAGCAGAGAGGGATAAGGAGACAGACAGGGCCCAACGTCAACCAGTTCTGCACTCTTCATCCACACTCTGCAGTCCCTAAGGCCCAAAGCACCAGGGCTTCATCTTCCCAATCCCTGCTGCCCTGGGGCCACCCTGACACCCCCCCCCCCGCCCCCGCCAGGCATGCCCTCCCTACGCTTCTCCACTACTGGAGGAAGGGAGAGAAGGAAGGGATTACTTCACTCTGCCTCTCTCTAAACTGCAAAAGCAGCAGCCCAGCTGAAGCTAGTCATTCAAACCAGAGGTGGAAGCAGAATTCCCTGTCATTCGGTCCACACCTGGAGTCCCCAACAGACGCACAATGAGCCACCAGGCAAGCTTATCTGGTCAACCTAAAAAGTGAGCAGCCACCGCACAGACCGAGTCCCAACAGCAATTTCTGTCCCTGACACCTTGTCCCCACATTCACACTCATCCCCCAAAAACCACACTGCAGAGGGAAAAAAAATGCCCAATTAAGAAAACGCCGGGGCTGCTCTAGAATAAGCTAAAATGGGTAGAAAGGAAGTGATAAGTTAGAACAATAAGCTCCAGGTGGTACAGGGGAGGAGCCAAAAGCATGGGCTCTAGAGCAGGAACTCATGGCTCAGCTCTGCCACTGACAGGCTGTGTGACCTTGGAATTACCTGGGTGACCGTGGCAAGTTATCTACCTCTTGTGCCTCAGAGTTCTCTTTAAAGCCATTATCATTATTAGTACCTGTGTCCTAGGGCTCTTAGGAGAATTAAAATTAGTATTATAAAGCATATAAAAGAATGTCTGGCACATGGTAAGTGCTAGATGAATATTTTTAAAGAAATAAAAACACTTCTGGCAAAAGGAATGCTTCTCTCTGAACCACCTGAGATAGAAAAGTTCTGTATTTATTTTGTACCTGACATATACATGGAAACAATCACTACTGATTAATATTTTCAACTCTGATCATTCATATTCCATGCTTTTAAAATACAGTAAGATGCTCTGGCACAAAGACATTTATTGCAGCATTATTTTTAAATGCAAGTTATGGGAAATGACCTAAGCATCCAACATTAGAAAAATCCTACAAAAGGCTGAGTAGATTATAAAAGCTATAGCAAACAGTTTTGTGCTGATATTAAAAACCACCTAATAAAGAATTCTTTTAAATTAATTTATTTATTTGAGAGAGAGTGAGCAAGCGGGGAGGTGGGTAAGGGCAGATGGAGAGAATCCAGCAGCAGGTCCCCCATGGAGCATGGAGTCCTGATCCTAGGACCCTAAGATCATGACCAGAGCTGAAATCAAGAACTGGCCGCCTCACTGACTTGAGCCACCCAGGCACTCCCCCAATGAAGATTTATTTTTTAATCTTTTAAAAAATATTTTTATTTATTTATTAGACAGAGAGCAACACAGCTAGAGAGGGAACACAAGCAAGGGGAGTGAGACAGGGAGAAGCAGGCTTCCTGCCGAGCAGGGAGCCCAATGTGGGGGCTCGATCCCGGTACTCCGGGATCATGACTTGAGCTGAAGGCAAATGCTTAACGACTGAGCTACCCGGGTGCCCTGAAGAATTTTTAAAGACATACAGAAATACTTAAAACGTCAAATGACAAAAAAAAAAACAAACAAACAAAACTAGACTTCACTTTCAACTATCATGACATAATTGCTATTAAATCAACCCTCCTGTATAGAACAAATATAAAAGGTAGATAAAATACGAAATAATAATAATAACAATAATAACTGCTTGAAGCTCCGGGAGTACAGCAAAGAAGGAAGCCAGACATGAAGGACGATGCCCCTAGAAGAAAGGGAAGCTTGGTGAGGTACGTATCAGTAGCCAATGTTTCTCCCCAGAACATTTGCTGATCCGGTACAACAAACACTGAGGGAAAAGGTAGCAAGTTACAGCTTGCCGCAGCTCTCCCTGGACAGTGAGACAAAAGCTGCAGTTCAAGGCTATGAAGACGTCCAGGATTTGAGAGCCAAAATCCCAGGGAAAAACGAACCACTCATACGTGAACCCAATGTTTAACAAGTTCCCCCCAAGGCATTTGCTGACACTGAAAGCACGTGCATACAGGGCTAGGCCCTGGAAATCTAAACCAAAAATAAAAAATTGTTAAAAACCTGAAAAGCTAAGCAGAGATTCCGGTAGTTTCAGAGAGGCAGAAAAACCAATTGTTAATATCAGGGTCTACCAAGGAAGCAGGATCCGCTCTAAAAGCAAGGGCAGATCAAGAGTAGACCAGCCTTTCAAGGTGATCCAATATCCCGAGGCTCTACTGTTTCCATCAGAAATGCCTAGCATTCAAACAAAAATTACCAAGCACATCAGGAAATAGGATCAAACCAGGAGAAAAATACGATCATTAAAAACCATCCAAAAATACCTTTTTATAAATAAGATATTTATGAACAATAAAAACAAATTAAAAATCGACTAGATAGGTTTGACAACAAACAAACAGGAAAGAGATGACTCATGAAGTGGAAAACAGATCAGTAGAAAAAATATTCATATCGAAGCACAGAGGATACAAAAACAAGCTCAGGGACTTCTAGGATACCATAAAAGTGTCTAACATGTGCAAAGAACAAGAAGAGGAGAGACATGATGGGACAAAAGCAATATTTGAAGAGAACTCCCCCCAAATTTTCTAAAACAGAAAAAAAATCAAGCCACGAATTCTAGAAGCTCTCCAAACTCCAAGGGGGGTATATAAAATGAGAACCACACCATAATGAAATTGCTTAAAAAAAAAAAAAAAAAAAAAAAAAAAAAAAAAAAAAAAAAAAAAAAAAAAAAAAAAAAAAAAAAAAAAAAAAAAACTAAAGAGAAAAGAAAATACTACTTTCCAAAAAAACATAATAAAACTGACAGATGACTTTTTAACAGAAATGAAAGAATCCAGAAGACAATGGAATCTTACCTTTACAGGACTAAAAAAGGCAATCTAGATTTCTATACCCAGTGGAAATATCCTCCAAATACAAAGCTGGAAGACATTTTCAGACAAACAGAAATTGAGAGATTTTGGCACCAGCAGACCCCCCTCCCCCCATGCACACTCATGCACACACACCACACAACTTTCTTTGGAAAGAAGGAAATCAATCTGAGGGAAGAACATGAGCATGGTTATGCACGAAGAAATGAAGAACACCAAAAAAAGTAAATATCTAAATTGTTATTGACTTTTTAAAACAATGTCCTGGGGCACCTGGGTAGCTCAGTCATTAAAGCGTCTGCCTTCGGCTCAGGTCATAATCCCAGAGTCGCAGGTTCAAGCCCCACATCAGGCTCCCTACTTGGCAGGAAGCCTGCTTCTCCCTCTCTCACTCCCTCTGCTTGTGTTCCCTCTTTGGCTGTGTTTCTCTCCTTCAAATAAGTAAAATCTTTTTAAAAAAATTAAAATAAAAAAAATAAAACAATGTCCTTGGAGGTTTGAGAGAGAAAGAGAGAGAGAATTAAAATCACAAGACCACAAAAAGCATCAAGGAGGTAAAGGGAGCCTAAGAGTTGTATACAAGTAGCTTGAACCATCCAGGAAATGGTTAAAGGACTGACTTAGGGTCAGATCTAAAAACAAACAAACAAACAAACTCACACACAAAAGCCTCCAACTATGCAAAGATATGTATGTTGGAAAAAAAACACTAGAAAGGAATACACCATTTTCTTAAAACAGAGGTTCTATCTAGATGATGGAATGCTGACTGGTTTTGTCTTCCTGCTTTTCAACATTTTCAACAGAACAACTTTTTTCTCAGTATTTGATTTCATACAAAACTTGTACACTATTATGCTTGTGGGAGGTAAAAGGAGCCTTCATTTTCTTGTAAGGTTTCAAACAGAACCAATTCCTAAAAGCTTTGGACAGGGACCCCGTACTTCTGCATCAATTATTAGCAACGATTATTCATGTGAGTGGAGAAGGCTGTTCACCTGCCAATAGAAACCAGCTATCTGACTCATCCTGTGCCCTGGGCAGGGATGTGCGTGGTGAGAAAAAAGCACTTCTCAAGTCTTTGCATAAGCATAAAGAAATTCTAACTCAGTTGAGAGTAGCCCTTTCAATGATTCAGGTCATTTGCACAGTCTTTCTACAACAAAAATCCAAAGATCCTGCTAAAATAATAAACAGTAGTTATCATACAAGAGATATTTGTGCTCTACGCTGCAGCAGGAAAAAACTGAGACCCAGAGAAGAACTGTAGCACATGGTTGAAAGGGTAATCCTCACTACCCAAGAATTACCGTTTTTTGAAAAATAGCATTAGGACTGATAAAGTGAGGTCAGTACTCTCACATGCTAGTAGCATGAATGAAAATTAATTTTTAAAAATGTTTTGAAGAACAATTAGGAAATATTACTGAGAACCTTAAAAACACCCATTATCGGGGCGCCTGGGTGGCTCAGAGGGTTAAGCCTCTGCCTTCGGCTCAGGTCATGATCTCAGGGTCCTGGGATCGAGTCCCACATCGGGCTCTCTGCTCAGCAGGGAGCCTGCTTCCCTCTCTCTTTTCTCTGCCTGCCTCTCTGCCTATTTGTGCTCTCTGTCTCTGTCAAATAAATAAATAAAATCTTAAAAAAAAAAAAAACACCTCTTATCTTTAACATAGCAAGTCTTCTTTCCTGGAATTTATCCTAAGAAAATTATCTGAGATGTGATCAAAGATTTATGCACAAGGATGTCTATCAAAGCATTATTTATAATAGTCTGAGTGATAGACTAAACTTCCAATAATAGGAGTTAGCTAAATAAATTCTGGGACAGTGCTTTGCACACAGTAGGTGCTCCATAAACACCTGTTGAACATAAAATCCATCTGAGAATATGCTAAAAAACTATGAAAAAAAAAGGATCCAAAAAACATTTAATGAGCAAGGTATTAACATTAATTCTATCCAAAATTAGCCCAATACTATTTTAAGGCATAATATCCTAGCTAATGTCTATTGAGAACTTACTAAGTGCAGGCACGGCCCCAAATGCTCTACACATATCATCTCATTTCATCTCACCCAACCTCGTTATTTCCATGGAGTGAAGGATCCTGGATCCAAAGCCAGGCAATGTGACTCCAGAACTGAAACTATTCATCACCAGACTATACTGCCTAGAAAAAATACTGGAAGGAAATTATTCAAAAGGTAACAGGAAGGAATTAAAGACAACTGCTATTTTCTTCCTAAACCTCCCAATATTTTCCAAACGCTCTATAATCACCTCATACTATTTGCAGTCTCCCTGTCCAAACTAAAAAGTTCTATGAGCTTTCACTTACCATTTACACAATTTTAGTAAAAAAGTCTTAGCTCCAAAGGGGTTTTGAATCGTGTCTTCTCCAGGTCTTCAAAGCAGGAGAACATTGTATAAATAGGAGCCATACATTCTGACCAGGAAAGGGGACAGGCTGAGAGTGTGCTCCAACGTCCATGCAGGCCATGACGGCCACGGTACACATACACGTCTCTGTCTGGTTGCCAAGGTCCTGATTTATACACACACACCGCCATGAATCTTCCCAATGACCCTTCCCAATAGACCTGACCATCTTGGGAAGGAGAGCTTTAGGAAGGTGAAGTGACTTTCCCAAGGTCATGCAGAGCACTCCAGCTCTGGTCAACGTTCCACCCACCAAGTGTCTAGCTGCCAACCATTCCCCCAAATCGTGTCAAACAATCGGGGCAGACCTGAGAGCATGTCCAGGCCCAAGCACATCCGGAAGTTAACAAGGGAGATCTGTGGGGGACACACATACACACACACAAACACACACACGCACTGTGCCCAAGACCCAGATATAGCGCAAGGACCTATCATCACAGTGCTTCGTTCCTTCAGAAAATAATTATGCAGAAGAGTAAAGTATATGGCTTTGTATTTGTCAAAGCACTTGTGCATCCTTTCTTTCCTTTGATTCTTAAAATAAGCCTTTTCAACTCAGAAAGCAAAGGCACTGAGAATAAGGGAAATGAGGCTCTGAGAATTACACCAGTACCCAGGAGTAGCCGTGAGGGGCAGTGTGGTGCCCCTTCCTCCCTATTATTCCGACCACATTCTGAACCGAACTCAGGCCACACAGACTGGTAAGGCTAAGTGTGAGGCAGGACAAGGGAGGGGGTAAAAGCATCTACTTTTACAGTCACACGGTTCTGGGTTCCTGAGTTTGAATCCCTGCTCTGCGTTTACTGACCGCAAGATCTTGAGCGAGCCTATTCATCCTTTTGTTCCCCCACTTGCCTCCCCTGTATAGTAAGTATAATAATGCCTTCTCCCTTGAGTTGCTGTGAGGCTTAAACGAGGTCATATATATAAAATGATGGACGTGTGTGCACTTGAGGTAGCTGTCCCATTCTGAAATGCATCCTCTCCCCAGACATGCACAGTGTGAGGTCACCATGGCCTGAACACCTTACCTTACCTGCCCAAAGAAAATGACCCTCTTATTTTTCTCTAATTCTGCCATCTTGGTTCCTTCCCACTACCTCAAAAAGTTTAGATTGAGCTCAGTTACTTCCCAGATTCCTTTGCAAAACTCTCTACAAGCTTCTTGAACTCTGGCCGCCTAGAAGTGTCCTCAGAAGAGATTCTGTCACAGGCTGAAGAAGACAGAAGGTTAAAACCCCTGCCTTTGTGCTCTGAGCTCCGGATCTGCTATGAGGGGTCAGACACGAGAACCTAACTGAGTAAAAGGTACCCTGAAGAGAAATGAATGGGTGAGCACCTGGCAGGGTGGGAGGGGGTGTCGGGAGGGAAGCCCATCTACAAAAGGAGAGAACAAGGCTGGGGGTTCCCAAAAAGAAAGACATTGAGGGTACCCAGAAGTGAAAAGGAATGTTTTCTGCAGTTTTCCTGAGAAACCAACGAGAGCATCGGAGACAGAAATGGTAGGAAATCCAAACTTGGCAAGACGGTGATATTACTCCTCCAAACTCACGAGCACAGCTAAAGAGTGTAGACCCTTCCGTTGCTGCTCCTGTCCTCCAAATACTTCCCTAACTGATCTCCCGACCTACGGGCTCATCCCCTCCAGCCTGTCCCCCATTCCTCTGAGTGACCTTTCTAATACAGAAATCTGACTTGTCTACATTCCCCACACACCTCTCCTCACTCCAAACCTTCTCGTGACTCCCCTACTGCCTACAAGGTCAAGGCTGAGCTTCCTATCATATTATCAGGTCTTCCCAGCCCAATCCCTTCTCACCTCTCCAGCCTCATCACCCGCACCTGTCACTGGGAACTTCGGATGTGCTGGGCCCTGGCCGGCCCTGGCGATACAATGAAAAAACAAGACGCCGCACAAAAATGAATGCAACCTAGCTCATGCCCTTTGGAAGCTGAAAGTCCTTGTAGTCAGACACAGAAAGGGATCACTGTAATCCAGCTGGACAGTGGAATGGCGACCCAGCCTAGGGTGTACAGGGAAGGCCTCTGGAGGAAGCAGGAACGAGCCAGGTAAGGGACAAAGAAGGAAAACATTCCTTGCAGAAGAAGCCTCAGAACAAAGTTCATGGGTAGTGCTACCTTATAGAACTTTCTGCTCTAATGGAAATGTTCTATGCTCTCCAATATGGCAGCCACCAGCCACATGTAGCTAATGAGCATTTGACGTAGGGCTAATGCCACGGGGGAACTGAATTTTTTATTTTAATTTTTAATTAACTTAAACCGAAATGGCTGTGCATGGCTAATGACTACCATATCAGATGGCACAGTTCTAGAGCTTAAACTGAAGGTGATGGACGATAACATTAGATGGGCAAGCTTTTTTTTTCCTAGACAGAGAGCTTGAGGCAGGGCCTAGAGGGGCAGCAAAGAGAGAGGAAGAGACTCTTCCATATTATCTGAAGGGCTTGATCTCATGACCCTAAGATCACGACCTGAGCTGAAATCAAAAGCTGGACGCTCAACCAGAGATAAGCTTTGAAGTGATGTTTCAGTAAAGCCAGATTATACACAGCTTCCTATACTCGCCATGCTATCTGCTAGTCCCTCCCACCGTTGCCTACCTGGCAAGCTCCCAGTGAACCCCAAAACCCCACCCATGTACCACCTCTCGGAAGACTTCCCTGGCTGCTCTCACAGCCTTTCCCACTGACTGCTTCTGCAATGCCATCTTTTTCTAGGCAGGCTTATATGTTCTCCTGACTGTCCCTACCAGACTCCGAGCTCCTTCTCCTACTGATCCTGGTATTTCCAGCCAGTGGTACAATCTGGGCACATGGGAAGCACTCAAAAATACTTGAGGATCAAGTTGTGAGCACTGACAGTCACTGTAGCCTGGCAGGATGGGGAGGAGGACACTTGCTCACTTCTAACAAAGACGTAAGCCACTTACCTTGATCTTCCTCAGAACAACGGCTCAGTCCAGAGCCTCGGGAAAGGTTCTTGTGAACATCCTGAGCACCCTACCCTTAATGGTCAATGGCAGGCTGTGGTAGTTCTAGTCTGTCCAGGTTCCTAGAATCTAGATATCTGTACAGGGAAGGTGACTAGGCAGGCTTTGGGGGTTAGCCCTGGGTCTGGAAACCAGCTCAGCAACTCAGCACCTGTGTGTCCTTAAGCAAGGTGCTGAACTGCCCCGAGCCTCAGTTTCTTCGAGTGTAAAGTGGGCACCCCATCTGCCTCCTATAACTGCTGGAAGGCTGAAGTGACTACCACACCTGCACAGGGCCCCGGGACACACACTAAGCTCTTGGTCAACAATAGCAACTACCCCTGAAACTCTCATTTGGATACCCCACAGCATATGCAAATTCCTGAGCCCCTAAATAAGGCTCTTCTTGGTGCTCTCCGGGATGCAAAGGATATAAGCCAATCTCTGACTCACAGTGGATTGCCAAAATTCTCCTTGAGTTCCCAAGAGAAAATTTATTTTAATTCCTCCAACTTGAAAAATTAGACAGTCCTTACAGCATTTTGGGGTGGTGGGGTGACAACGGAGACCATGAAATCCGACAAGCTGCTTTAAAAAGGTTACAAACTGATCGGGAGAAAGAAAGGAGAAGGCAGCGGAAGGGGGGGGGGGGGATGGAGACAATCCCCTGAGTGTCTGCTCTTATTGACTACCCCAACTCTCAAAGCAGCCTGGCCGCCCCCTCCTCCACTAAGCTCTGTTAATGAGAAAACGGAGCTCTGCCTACATTTTACCACAATAATGATTTCCCCGTTGCATTTTTACATGTCTGCCGCTTTATCATAGCAGAAGTAGACATATATTTTCAATAAACCCCTTCTCTCCTTCCTCCTCCCCAACTCCAGCTCGCCCAGTAAATGTTGTTCCCTCTGTGCCCTCCCCCAACGCAATCCCAACCCTGGAGCACAATGAGTTCCACTAATCAAAACAGAAAGAAAAAGAAAAATGGAAAAATCACAGCTGCTGAAAAACAGCATTCGCTACAAGTCAAAGCCCTCCACATTTTTTCTGCAGGCAGCATTTACTTCTTCAAGGACACATCACCCCCGCCCCATCAGAAATCTTATGTAGAGTTGCTCCAAGGGGAGGGGGGAAGGGGGAGGGGAGGAGAAATCTAATATTCACTCTCTTTCCTATTTTGACTAAGCCAGCACAGACAGAAATATAGATAAGGCCTCGAATAACTGATTTAACAAAATGTCACTTATTAAAAGGGATGGGGGATGGGGCTGCACTTGAATTTGAGAGCTCAGTTAAACCACCCCAGCTAAAGGCTGCCAGGCCTCGAGAGGCAAGAGGGAAGGAAACATTCTCTAGCCTGGTCTCCTTCAGTGGCTGCTAGGGCTGACCCTGGTGGAGGAGAGACCCTGATTTCTCCCTCCAGTGAGAACCCATGGGGGGCGCGGTGGGGGGAGGAGGCAGGGGAACCAGAGGCGAAACAAAAACCCCAAAAAAACCCAGTTGATTCTTAAATATCTAAGCATTCATACTGCACCAACTAGTGCCAGGTGCCGGGGGTACATGACTGACGACCCAGTTCCGCTCTCCGCTGGGGCAGCACAGAAAGGGTGAGAGACACACCTGGGGGTAAGTATGACAACAGCACCCTAAGAGCCGGGCCCACCCCACAGCCCTAGCCTGCAACCAGGCTTGTGGAGCACACGGGGGGAGGGGCGGCCCTCAAGAGAGAGTGAAGGAATGAATGAGCCTATGCACACTGAAATTGTCTGAATTCCATACTGATTTCTAAAGCAGCTCAGACTCTTGAAAAGCAGAGAGGCCTGTAAATGTCCTTACCTACTTGTGGCTCCCCTAACACCCCCCAGCTCGCCTGTGTTCACCCAATTAAGAAAGCAAAGTGAACGAGTCCCAGTACTTGAGAATGAGCCTCATTACTGGTATCCTTGAGTTGAATTTTAAGGGCGTTTGGTATCTCCCCTTGTGATGACATCACAGGGAACTCAAATGACACTCCCTATTCAAACGCCTTTGGCATCAATCTTTTTTAAATTCTTTTTCTTTTTAAAACATCTTTCAAAGAAGTTAGGTTGGAGGTGGTTTCCCAAGACAGAGGAGAGGCCCTCAGAGCAGTCCATGTCTTGACAAAAACTCCCACCCACCCACCCACCCGCCAGGGGCCTTCAGGAAGCTTTCCAAGGTAGCAAACTACTCAAGGCCCAGTGTGGCCAAAGCCAGAGCCTGGAAACTAAAGACCAGGCTGTCCAGAAAGGACCCCAGCTTGTTCAGGTTCCCTCACTTAGCTAAGAGCCCCCACAAAAAGGACAGGGCTAAGGGTAGGAGGCTGATGGAGAACAGTCATGCAATTTGTTAAAATCAAGATTTGGCTTTAATTATGAGGCGGGCTTCATGTGGTGTGCTCCAGAACAAGCCAGACGATGCAAGTTTTTTAAAAATGTAACGCCCCAAACACGCTTAAATCATCTGAGTCTTTCCAACTAGGGTCACTGGGAGTTAGAAGCCCAGATGATCGCCTTGGTTGCCATGATCTCTGCATGTATTCAGCACCACATTCCTACCTAACACTGCATAGCACTATCTGCTGGAGGGCGCACAACATTTGGAGACCACTCAAATTCTGGCATTAAACGAGGATGCTGGCTGGACAGGGGACTCTGGGTTCACCACTTATTTCTATTTTTTTCGACTCTACTTCTTGAGCCTCCCTTTTTTCGGCTGTCAAACGAGAATACCAACCTCTTGTGGTTGTTGCATCTGTCATCAGATAAGATAAGATGCCAAAGAGCCTCTGGACCCCTAACAAACTAGGTAAACACTGGTTATTTCAATGATGGCATCCATTTCCTCTCTCTCTGATTCTTCGTTGATTATTTTTCCCTTTATGAAACCAAATAGGTATCAGTTGCACTGATCTCTCAAAACTGACAACTTGTGTTTATTACACAAGTACAAGGAGTCCTCTTACCCACAGGTGAGCAAAATCTCAGTAACAGCTGCTTCTAGGTGACAGGTACAACGGAGCTCATTACACTAGCCTGTCTGCTTCTGCTGCGTTTTCAAGTTTTCCCGTCATAAAAATTAATTCAGAAACAAATAAATAAAGCCTCCCCCTCTGCCTCAGAGGCGAGCCATCTGATGAGTGGAAAGCACAAGGTATTTCTTAAAACTGGAAATGACGGCACGACAGTACCAGAAAGGGCCAAGGGCTGTTTTTTTAGGTAGACTCCGCTTTACGGGGCAGGTTTCATTTGCAAAACAAAAGCAGAATGCAAATGAAGACCTGCAAGAACCCTCAGACCCCAGTCCGGTTTCCTGGGGAGGGTCAAGGCTCCCCAGCACCCAATGCACAAGCCAAGTGCATCGGGTGGCCTGGTCTCCATGTTTCAATCAGTGAGCAGAGTCTGAACCCAGACCTCCTAGCATGTCCCCGCCAGTAGCTCGGATGCCTGCCTTCCTCTAGCACTTTCACTACAAGGATCCCAGAGGACCTGAAACCCCCAGACAAGAAAGTGGCTGCGAGGTGGGAACAAGAGTGAGGGAAGGCTTGGTGAACGGGCATTTGGGTAGAAGCTCTGGAAAGTGAAGGGAAGTGGTTCGGCGGCCGTCAGGTTTTGTGTCTGAAAAGGAGATCTGGCTGAAGATCAATGCACCTCGCTGCCATCCATGCACCGCCTCTTATCGTTTACACAGCACTTTCCACACGTTATCTGATGGCATCCTTACAAGTGGAGAGGACAGGTGGCACATGGTGTTACCCTCTCTTTACAGATGCGGAGAAAGGCTGGGAGGCCCCCTTGACCAGAGCCAGGCGACCCTGAGGGTGCCAGACCCCAACCCAGACCTTCAGCAGCCCCTTCCCATGCAGACCCCACAGCTGGGGGCCCCCCCAAGGCTGGCAGTCTATGGCATGTTCTCATGAAAGGCTGCCCAAAGGAGAGGCCTCTTTTCTTTTTCCTTTTTTGGAGCCTCTTGCTCAAAACCTATGACACAGTGCCCACTGACTTTCGAACAGGGCTGAAAATCACAGATTTTTTTTTCCAGTGATAGTTTTCAAATAAATCTAGCGTGAGGGCCAAAGTACTTCAACTGAAGACGCTTCCTCAAGCGAAAGAACCTGCTCTTGCCTCCATACTGCTCAGTAATGCAGTCAAATGTTGAGAAAAATGCAGTACAATTTTCTGATGCAGTCTTAACCCTTGAAAGTCTCTGGCCAGTGTCCAGTCTTGAGCCCAAATCCCTTGCCGAGGAGGGTGCAGCCCTGGCCTGGAGCACAGCCTCCCCACCTTCTGCTCATCTGCACCTGTCTTCTCAGGTTTTCCCTCTGCCCAGGACGGAACACCCTCCCCCCGACCTCCCACCCCTGGAAAAGGCCACACTCCCTGAAACCTTCTCAAGGGCTTTACTAGGCTAACCCTACCCTACCCATTGCTCCCCTCAATCCCTCCCTCTCCAGGATCTTTCCCATCAGTACACAAAGGCAACACCAGCTCCCAAAACACCCTTCCATCAGGTACAGGTCCTTCCTGCTCCCGCTCCGGATCTCTGCCCCCTCTTGCACAATCACACTTTGCCAAAGAGTTGTCCAGTTCCTCACCTCCTAGTCCCCTGCCAACCTCTCCAATCTTGCCCCCACCCCATCCATTGCATTCCAGGGAAGCTGTTCTTTGGAAAGTCCCCAGTGGCTCCATTTTGCCAAATAATCCAGTAGTGATTTTTCTGGCCTTATCAACCTCATGAAACATTTACGCACCACCCCCTCCCCAACAACACACCGACACACACAGCCTTTCCTTCTCTCTCCATGGTCTCCTAGATTTAAATACCACCCCTTACCTGATGGCTCCCACATTTTTATCTCTTACCTGGCCACTGGAGTGGCGCTGCACACCTCCGCCCCAGTGCCTTCCCGACATCCCCACCTTGACTGTAACAGTCACTTCAAACTTAGCGGCGCCCAAACAAAAATGGCTTGATTCCGTTCTCCTCCCTCTCCCAGTCCCCCGATGTGGGCAAAGAGCACCAGCCATGTACCCAACTGCTCAAGCCACGACCCTCACAGCTATCCTAGACTCCTTCTCCCCAGCCACCATCAGACCCAACAGCAACCCTGCCCTTTCCACCACCTCACCCAGCCTGCTCTCCAGCTCCACACCAACTCCTCCACACCTAGCCCTCAACCTCAGAGCGCCTTTTTAGGCTACTTTAGCTGCATAAGGCCAAGTCACTGCTCCCTGTGGTTTCATCCCTTACCACACTTTGCAATATATATTTCTGTATGTGTCTGCCACCCCTCTGGATCATAAGCCTAGAGGCTGGGGTAGGGGAAGAGGAGAGGGAGTAAAATATGTCTATTTTAATTATCATCATATTCCGAGAGCTTTAAGACCATGCCTAGAACAGCAGGTGCTCAGTCAGTAGCTGCAGAACATACCAATAAGGCAGATCCCATTACAGCAGGAAAGTAACTGTTACTTCTAGGAGCCCAGAGTTACCACTGCCCTTTAGGCACATGGGTTCTCTTCCCTCCTTGCTCTCCAACAACAAAAAAATGTGTTGTTGCACCTACAGCCCAGTACTCAGCATATCCCACCCATCCAGTGTCATCTTCGACGAGGAAAACACAAAAACCATCGTCTTGCTCAGTAAACCCAAATTAACCAGAAGACCTTTATAAGCAGATACCATGAGTACTTAAAAATTCTTGGGGAACATCACACCATCTTTTTATTGTGCATTTTCTTTAACCCAGAAGAAAAGATTTAGTAGGAAATCATGGGATCAAACTTATGTTACCAGGATTGTATTATTCCTTTTTTTTTTAATATTTTATTTATTTGAGAAAGCAAGCATGAGAAGGGGGAGGTGAGAGGGAGAAGCAGACTCCCTGCTGAGCAGGGAGCCCGATGCCAGACTCGATCCCAGGACTCTGGGATCATGACCTGAGTCAAAGGCAGTCATTCAAGCAACTGAGCCACTCAGGTGCCCTGTATTATTCCTTAAAATACCACAGTATCCTTGGTGACAAGCATATGCCAATAACTGGACGCCAGCTACTCCTGTCTCTACCCCACCAAAGAAATCAACTATGTTTTACTTTCCCCTTTATTTCTTTGGTTCCCCTCCAAAATGCAAATTCAGAAATATTATTAATCCACAAGATCCCAGCTGATTCTAATCCTCCCTTCTCCCTAAATCACACAGTTTTATGAGGTCATAAATAAAATGAGCTGAATTCAATTGCTTTTAGGGCAGAACAACCAACATCCATTCGTACTGCCTGGGGTCTGAGCCATTTGTCTGGATCCTCACTTTTTATGTCAATGTTCAAAGTCAATAAAAACATCAAGAGCTTTCACCCCAAAAAATGCCCATGGTGAAATACAGGATATTCCAGAAATGACAGGAATATGACATCATTATTATGAACTCTATCACAAACGTACGACCAAATCCCAATTACCTCCACGGAAAGTGGGGAAAGCCATGCTTGGCTTTCTGGTGTCCCACTCCTCCCCCAAGACTACTGCCTCCTGCGGCCTGGGAATAACAGCTCAATTAACCTTAGACTTGACCAAGCATAGTTAAGACAGGTACACCAGCTGGCTGGGGAGGAAACTTCCAGGATTAACTGAAATTATTTTAGGTGCCTGGGATTATGTGCCCCCACGCTCTACTAGCACATATAATTGGGAAACGACCATGCACTTTTTTTTTTCCAAGACGGTCGCAGACTTTCATTAAGTATTTCCTTATATTCGACAGGCAAGATTACCAGGCTACTCAAGAGTCCTTTTTGGAATGCCAAGGTACAAATCCACTCTCTCCAAGAGAAGACAAAAACAGAAGTTAATCAACTCGTCCTAGTCCGTGAAGCAATTTGGCCGTTGGCCCAGGAAGAGCCTGTCGAGACCTCTTGAGACCTCTCTCCACAAGACCGAAGTCACAGAATTTCATAGATGGGAGAAACTCATGGGTCAAATATGCATTTTTAAGATAAAAAATCCAAAACCCAGAAATGGCTAGAAACTGGTACCTTCCCAACTTTTGTCATCAAGACATTTACTCCCTGCTTTGAGAATCAAATCACCTTAAAAGTTCTTTGTCACTTTACAAGTACTGTAAACTGAGCCAACTCCCCAATGCAGGCAATGGAAACACTTTCTGATTGACTTGATGGGGAACCCTTAAACTTTCAAAAAAAAAAAAATCAATGCTTTTGATTATTATGACCAACCTACCTATCAAAGGAGGAAAAGAACATTCTGAATAAGCTTTGTCTTTGTGACCACACATTTTATTATGTAAGCAGTCCCCTCTTTTACTACGAAAGCTCCTACTTCACCAAAATGCGCAGGCCCAAGCCAGTTAAAGGAGGCAAAACTGAATACTTTTCACACAGTTCATAGAACCACTGTTTTCACAGCAAGCTCACATAAATGCTATGTGATATTAACACATGCCTGCTATGAGGAAGCCAGCTTACCAAGCTGTGAAAAGACCCATGTTCACTATGGAACCTGCAAAATTAATATTCTCAATGCCCATAAAGCAGAAGGGAAATGCTCTTTTTTTTTGAGATGTCAAGCTGGCTTCTCAACAATCCTTTGGCGAAAATGGACAAGCCTAAAAGGGCGGGGCCCCAAGAGGTGTGTCACTCCCTGGTATCAATTCCTATAAATCAAATCCTGACAATCACTACAATATTTTTAAAAGAATGAATTATGATTCATGGGCCTTCAAACCTTTATTACCACAAGAACATTCTCGGCAAAAGAGAAGAAAAAAACTACTGTGACTTGATTAATGGCCAAAGCAAGACAATAAAATAAATTTCATAAAAAAAAAAAAAAAACCTGAAAGACTGCTCTTGGCTTCAAGGGTAAGCACGTAAATAATTCTACTACCCTGGGATAAACACACATAAAGATTCTGTTTACCCTTCCAGCCTATACACCATCCAGACTAAGATTCTCAGCAGGGAAAAATAATAGTGAATTTGTTTAACTAATGCCTGGCTAGGAATATTTGATAAGTGGTGATAATATTTAATGCCCAATGAACTCAACTCTCAAGCTACCAAAAATCAAATTCTCAATCTGGAAATCTGATGACAGGAAGGAAAGAAGAAAAGCACCGACCATCAGTAACATGCAGAGATCTTTTTTTAAAACCCACTTTCTCCCCTGCTAGAACTGAGCCCATCCACAGAACTGCACAAAGCTGAACCAACTTCAACCACACATGTAGGGTTTACTAACTTACCCTAAGAAACGTGTCTGGGTTTGAGTCCCTGGAGCTAAGGTTATCCTGGCAAAGTTAAAACTCCCAGCATAATCCAGGTACCTGACAGCCAAAACCTACAACTCATTGCAGAAACCAGCAGGCTGAAGACCAGGAAAAGAGACCGGGGAAAAGCAAAGATGGTTAAGCTTGGAGTCCTGCTTATTATTCTTACAGTAGGCATCAAAACCACATTTTCCATCACCAGATTGCTTTCTTGAAACGGTAAATGACGCAGAAGCTTGGTACCAACTGGGACACCTTCAAACTCCTCTCTTAGAGCTCTCCACCGCGGCCTGCTAAAAAGTGAACCCAGCCGGTTTCTGGGAGGCATTTTTTTAAAAAACTCTCAGTCATCCCTGGCTTCATCATTCCCAAGCATCACCTCCACGGACTTCACCAGACAGCCCAGGCCATGCTGGGAGCCACCCGCTTCAACACTTCATTGGCCAAAGCCGTGTCTTGTCTTGGCGAAGAGTTTCCCCAAAGCTGGCTCTAAGAAGCCAGCCGAAGGCACTCGGAGGTACCAGAAGTCATTTTCTTTAACCTAAGGATGGCAGGCGCACATGCTCCAGCCCAGTGCAGGCGGGAGACTGCCCGCCAGGTGCTCTCGGCCTTTGCCTGTGAATGGGTGATTTTGTGTTATTCTTAAATATCTATTTCTTCAGCCCACCAGTAGCAACTTCCCAGTCTCCTAAACTAAAGTTAAGGAGTGAAGCAGGGCAAGCTTACCCCTTACACATTTCTCTTATCTAGGTGGCCACTGTAACTTGGGGGAGTGCCCACCCCCCAAAGAGCCTACAGGCGCATATGCATACATATATGTATCACGTCAAAACCCCCAAAGGCACATCCCTAGGGTCCTGCGGTTTCTTGACTGAAGGAATGAAGGTTTTATAACATCACAACCTTCAACAGACCCTTTAAGGCGGCGCGGCCAATTATAGCGCCCACCTCGGCCCTCCCCCTTTGCTGGGATGCTGGACAGCCTGCAGAGGGACGAGGTTAGAAGGGAAGCTGAAAGAAGGCCCTGCTAACAGACAGAAAGTAAAGAAGTGGGGGGGGGGGGGAGAGACTCTTCCCTTCCCCTCCCCCAGCTTCTCACGGAGCATCCCCCAACTAATTTTTTTTAAATGAAACTTAATAAGCTTCTTGCCTACCTTGGCTGTTTCTGCAACAAGTGCATGGGCAATCCGAGAAGACCAGACTCCGCTTGGGGGGTGAGATGGGGGGCGAACAGAGCTGATGGAGTAATTTCAATATTAATTTATGTCAGAGCCGCCTTCTCGAAGCGCTACTCACTTACAGTACTGCCCTCAGCCTGTAAACAAATATCGCTCCGCCAGGAAACATACTCCCCAGATGCAAGCCCCTTCCCCAGCAGGGAGCAGGGCCCTGCGCCGCCCCCACCCCACCCCCAACAGCATGCGCCCCCACCCGGGGGAGGAAGCTCCGGGTTCCCAAAGCACCAACCCACCACCTCCGCCACCACCCCGGCAAGAAACTTACTCGGTCCGTCTACGCCTCCACCCTCCCTTCAGGAAATCTACTCTCCATATGCATTCAGCCTCCCCGCAGGAAATCTGCTCCCCCCTCCCCCCTTCTATATACATGCACCCCTCCCTCTCCTCCTCCCCACGCGCCCTCCCCAACCAGAAACTTACTAGCGTGCAAGCGTGCAGGCTCTCCCGATCCTGGAAACTTACTCCCAGATATAGCGCCCGCCAGCCCCCTTTCCCGGCCCTGCTCCCCTTCCTGCCCTCCGCCGCAAGCAACTCCAAACTCTCCGCATCCAGCCACTCTCCCTCCCCGGTGGAAATTTGCAGCGCGGGGCCGCGCGCGTGCATCCACCCTCCCCTTCAGGAAACTTACTCCCCATCTGCATGCACCGCCTCTCAGCCATCGCTTAGAGGGAAGGGGGTGTGCTAGGGAGACAGAAATACATATGTATCTCTCGCCCCTCCCCCGGTCGCAGCCCACTCGGGGCCGAGCCGCGGTAACCTGGCCTTACCTTTTGCATTGCTCCCCACCCTCGCCCCCTCCCTTAACCCTCCTTATCCGCTCCCCGGCGCCCCCCTTTTTTCACCCATTACCCACCCCTAGCAACCGTTCCCAAGCTCCTCTCGGCCTTTTTTTTTTTTAATCCAGGATGCAAATTCCTCCCCTGTCAGCAAATCGACTGTCAAATTATTTTCTTGCAAAAGGAGAAAGGCGGGGTGGGGGGGAGCAGAAGCAAAAAAGGGGAGGGCGGGGGGAGGGAGAGAGGGACAGAGGAGGGGAGAGATATCCCTCCGCAGAGCTGGGTCTGGCGGCGGGCGGGGAAGCAGGAAGTAAGGTGTCCAGCGCCGCGGCCGGCGGGTTCTCCGCCGCGGCCCCCACCCGCGCCCCCTGTTCCCCCGGGCGCAGTGCTCGGGCGGGCGCCGGCAGCCTAGCGCATTGTTCGCAACCTCCCCGGCGATGTGCTGCCGACCTTATTTGTGTGCTCTGCATGTGCGTGAGGTTGCACCTTTTGTAGGCTGGCGATACTGTGGACGAGGATGGGGCGGGGGGCGCGGACCGAGTTGCGGCCCCGCGCTGGACCTGTCAGCCCCGGGGTGTGGCGGACTCTCCGGCGTGACCGGAAAATCGAGGCCCGGTAGAAGGCGGCGTGGCCGGGAAGCTGCCGCCTTAGACCCGGACCAGTGCAGGATTGCTTCCTGCGTAGCCGTCCCGGTTACTGTAACGCGCTTTGCAATTTAATGACTGGGGTTGGGGGGGGGTATTTTTTTTTTTTTAAGGGGCTGCAAAGACGCCAGGGTCTTAGGTGGAGTGCGGAGAGACGGCCTGTGCCTACCGCCACTGCACCCAGGCTCGGCAGGGCTGGGGCTCCCGGGAAGGGGCTGGAGGTTCGCGAGGCGCGCGGTTCCATCCCTCCGCCCCGATGGGGGCGGGGAGGGGGTGCTGCAGCCGGCGCTGGAAACGCAGCTCTCTGGGGAGGGGTCTCCATCTCCGCGGCGCTGCAGGCCAGGGAGGGAGGTTGCCTAGGAGAAGAGCCGGGGCCGGGAGGGGAGGGGAGAAGAGGGGAAGGGAGGGGGCGCGGGTGCCGCGGCGGCGCGCGCTCGCCCCTCCTAGCGCGCCATGACTGTGGAACGTGGTGCCGGGGAGGAGGGACGGCCGCCGGGGGCCGCCCGGGGCTGCTCGGCATTGGTGCGGAAACCCGAGCCCGGAGTCGCTCCTCGCGCTGTCTCCTCCTCCTCCTCTGCGGGGGAAACCGCTGCACCCAAACCGAGAGCAGCTGCGAGCAGGGGGCAGGGCGCGGGCTGAAAGGCGAGCCAAGGGTTCAAACCTCGGCGGCGCCAGGGGGGCGAGGGCAGGACGGCCCCCCGGCCCCGCGAAGGCGCGGCCGCTGGTAGGGCCAGCGCGCCGCCGGTAGGGCCAGCGCACAGCCAACATTTCCAGGCTTCTCTCCCGGCCAGAAGGAATGGGAACCAAGGGTGGCCCGGCTAAACAGACGCCCTCGAGCTGGGTCCGAGGCGTCGATCTCAGGAAGGGCCCACGAGGCAGCGAGTAGTTTTTGCTCAAGGGAAAGTTAAGCCATGCTTTTTTTTTAGTGTGGGGAAATCATTGCGTCCCTTCCTCCAAATCTCGCGCAGGATAAATGAGATGCTCCCCAGACCTTCACCGCTTCCCCCACCCCACCCCCACTCGGGCGCTGGGTGAGGACAGGGCGGGGGAAGGCTATATGGGAGCTTAAAGCATGAGGTCATTCGTAGAGGTGGCTGCTGCCAAAAGCGGCCGAGGTTTGTGTGTATTTCGAGGGGTAACGGTTCTTCTTAAGCAGTGATAAGTTCTCCCGCCGACCCTACCAATCCCGGGGTGCCTGGGCCAGAGACCCCCCCGAAAGAAGAGGGGACTCTGGGCTGTTTCCCTCAATGAGTGTTTGGCCGGTACCCAGCCCTTTATGAGGTCCTTCCAGAGAAGCAAAGAAAGCTGAGGGACAGCGCACAGTGTCGCGGGGACTGAGAAAGGCTTCAGATGCTCGGTTGCCGCCCCCCTTTCTTCGGTCCTCGGTCTCTTTCAGTTGGACTGCTTTCTTGATAGCCTCCTGCCCCCCTTCCCACCCATTCATTCTTCCCTAGTGGCCGGAGGAGTCTCTCAAACTCTTACCCACACTCCTTCAAAATCCTCCCAATTGCTCTTAGAATAAAGGGAAGCTCTGAAACCCCTGCGTGATTTCGCCTCTACAGACCTCCCCACTCTCCCAGCTCCTCCCCTCCCACACTGTAAGCCTGGTGGTGCTTCTTTGTTCTGCCTGGGGCGGGGGGAGGCGAGGGGGGGCGATCTCTAACCCTCACGCCTAACTCCCGCTAGATCTTTAGGATTGGACCGAACTGTCGCGACCTCCGAGAAGCCTTCCTGAGCATACAATCTCATCTCTAACACCCTCGAGGGAGAAAGACCCTCCCTAGGACACCCCTCCCTCTCCCTCCAGCCCAGCTGCTGCCGGAACTGGCCCCAGTAACAGCCCTTTCTTAGTGGGGGAAGAATCGCTAAGCTTGAGGGCCATCATTGCCTGGGGGCCTGACCTTCTCCGAAAGTGTTAGCTAGGAAAGAACCTCCAAACACCCTGTCACGTCCGGAGACCTAGAAAAAGCAGCGCTTCCACGACACCCCCCACACACAAACACACCCCCACACAAGGAAGGCAAGGAGAGGTCTCAATCTGAAACTCCTCCCTGGGGCAGACAGATAAGGAACCTGAAGCAAAGGCAGTAGGTGAATGGCCCAGGGTCAATGCAGAAATCCACACTCTGGTCTTTCCTGCTCCTAAATCAGAAGATGCAGAAAAGGAAGGATTTAGGATTTGGGACCCAAGGTTTCGCCGCTACACAATCAAGCTTGAGTCTTGATTGTGTAGAGAACCTCCGCGTGCTTGGGCCACTACCAAAAGAGGTAGTATTGCCTAGTCATTAGCACAGCAGGCTCCGAGCTTCAACAAATTACTTCACTTGATTCAGTTGCTCTGCCTCTTGGAATTCCAAAATTGGAATCATGGTATCTACAGTGTAGTGTTGTGAGGTTTAAATGAGTTAATATATGTAAAGGCCTTAGAAAAGTATCTGAATAAATTCTTGATTATTTGTGAGGGACAGTTAGGTGCCTCCTCCCTTCCCAAGGACCCTAGAAAATCAGGTCCCCAGAGACTACACTGATTTAACCATCAAAAGTGATCTCTGGCCCAAAGAACTCAAAAGCCCAAAATGCACAGATAATACACAAAGATGTTATTTAACCAATATATTCAGCTCTCAACAGTGCATGTACTTGCAGACAATCCATGGGGTGGATAGCCCCAAATCTGTGAGCTGGGGTTCTGGACCCTTAGAATGAGTGTCAGAGGGAGGACACATGAGATTAAAATATCACCTTGGATCTTTGAAATTAGAGGCAGGCTCAGTAGGTTGAGGATCTGCCTTTCATTCAGGTCATGATCCCATGGTCCTGGGATTGATGGAAGACCCAGTCTGAGTCATCTCCCTACTGAGCAGGGAGAGTTTCTCTCTCTGCCCTTATGCCTGCTCAGGTCCTCTATCTCTATCTCTGTCTCATGTGCTCTCTCTCTCTCAATAAATCTGAAAAAAAAAAAAAAAATCAGAGTCAGGCTGAAATACTCCTAATACTGGTACAAAACCCACCTCATATGACCTAGACCCTCCTAGGGCTGCAAAGAATGTAAGGGGATTATTTTTATCATCCTTCAATTCTAGTCTTACCATTCTCAGTACCCGCATGATAAGGACTTTTTTTAAAAATGCATTCACATGGCTCCAGATTCAAGTCTCCCTCCCACCCTGTCTGACACCCACTGAGTTTCCCTCTGTGGAGGCAACCAAGGTTAGTCTTCGGGAGACATGTTTCATTTCTCCAGCTGAGGCCTTCAGAGAACTCCTTGGATGCCTATTCAAATCTTTATGTCCAGGGCTCCCTGCTCAAATCCAGGCAGAATCACTACCCCACTCCCACCCTAGCCACCCCCTTCAGGTTGTATTCCTAGTGATGAGCCACCATTTCCTGACCTACCAACAAAAGCAAACACTTTGTGTTCCTTTCTCCTCCTCTACACCGGTAATAACCACTAAGACTTCTTGAGAGCTTTCTCTGTGCCCAGTGTTGTGCTAAGTACTAGACATGCCTAATCCTATTTAACCAATTAGCCTCAAACCATCATTATCCTTACTTTACAGATACAGACAGAAGTGGAGGATCAGATTACATAACTTGTTCCAATTTGCAGACCAACCTGAGCCCAAACCCGCTCTCCTAACCAGTAGTCTTCTTGCCTTAGGAACACAGGAAAATTCTGGTAGCCTGAAGGGGAAGGAGTAGAACGGAGTCTTTGGACTTTGTCAGACCTCAGTTCAAATTTCAGCTCTGGCTCTGCCAGCAATGAGACCTTGAGGAGGTTTCTTCAGCTGTCTGAGCCCCGGTTCACCTGCCTGTGAACCAGGAATGTACGTTTTTTGCGGGGTTAGTGTGAAGATCAAATGCATGTAAATAATGATTTTTAAAATGCCTAGCAAACCAAATGCAGTGTTTTAGATCTTGATTTCAATAAGCCAACCGTTAAAAAGAGATTGTTGAGACAGGGAAATAAATGTGGACTTGATGTAAATGGTAAGAGATTATTAATGTGGGGTGCCTGGGCGGCTCAGTCGTTAAGCATCTGCCTTTGGCTCAGTTCATAAGCCTGGAGTCCGGGGATCAAGGTCCACATCAGGCTCCCTGCTCAGCGGGAAGGCTGCATCTGCCTTTCCCTCTCCTCCTGCTTGTGTTCCCTCTCTTGCTGTGTTTCTCTCTGTCAAATAAATAAATAAAACCTTAAAAAAGATTATTAATGTAATATAGATGTGATATATATAGATATAATAGATATATGATAAAAATAGGTGTTATAGATGTGATAATGGCTTTGTGGTTATGTTCTTTCTTCAGTTCTTATCTTTGAGAGATGCATAACGGAAAATTTGGGGTAAAAGTATGTGTGGGACTTATTTTCAAGTACTCCAGCCTCTTCCTCCAAACAACAGGGGATAAATAAAACAAGATTTGCAAAATATGGATAATTGTTGAAGCTCTTTATTATATTGTTTTCCCTACTTCTGTTGAATGCTTGGAATATTTCAGATCAATTTGAAATCAATTAAAAAGGAAAATAATTAAATTCTAAAACATTAGAGTTTAAAATGATTATTCAATGACTATGAATTGTTAATAATCATAAAATTTTCTAAATTATTGAAATACAGTACTAGCTTATAATACATGCAAAATTGGTAGTTTTGTTCCCAGGAGACATTCAGGACAGGTCTCGGCCGCCTTTAGCAGGTAAACTGCCAGTGCAGGTTGGAAGATGGGAAAGAACGAGCACTGCGGAAAGCGAGGTGAACAAGTAATTGTTAAGGACCCATCCAACTGCACAGAAGACAAGGTACAGATAGGTAAATGGCAGGAGGAATGGGTCACAGAGGCACAGGCAAGTTGAAATTGGGGGTGGGTTTTCCCCTAAAATGTACGTCTGCACAGAGCCACTTCAAAATTAAATGGATTAGGGATCAATCCGATATTCTGGGCAAAATTCTCAACTCTGCCAACGCCATTACCCAGTCCAGAGGGCCCTGAGTTCCCCCATTTAACAGTTTGGGTGCTAGACTTCTCCCAACCCTTCCATTGTCCAAACCATCTAAGGAATGCTGTTGGCCTTCCACAAGAAAAGGATCATTTCTGAGGTCACTCAGGTTATTTGCTTATATTAAGAACAAATCAGAGCTGAATAGAAATGGAGATGTATCCAACTCATACCTAAGTAAGATGTTTTAGGACTGGTGAGCATTTGTTTATTCTAAGAGTAATTGTGTGTGTGTGTGTGTGTGTGTGCGCGCGCGCGCGCGCGTGCATGTGCGTGTACACACTCTGGATTCAAACAGCTGGAATTATTTTTATATGTGACCCCATTTTGAAATAAAACTTTGCCTTCTTTGAGAGAAAACTTGCATCTCTGAGAAGATGAGACAATATATCTGTCAACTCTTTAAAGAAGGGAAGCCTTCTGTATAACATGTTCCTTTATATTAAAGGTAGCTCTTAAGAACCTCCTAAAAGCTGAAAGAAGAGGAGGTATGAAGACATAGGGGAGCAGCATATAACACCTTGCTTCCTGTATTATACGAGGCTGTGGAGTGAAGGCTCCGACAGACAACGCAATCAAGCCAAGCGACCATGGAACAAGGGGACTGTGTGCTTTAGAGATAGGCGATGGATGGAAGGATGTAGCTAATGCCGCTGTTGAAGGAGGCCCAGTGGTGAAGGCAAGTTAAAGCAAAGAAACAGCATGGTGGTAAGCTGTTACTCAAGCTCTTGTTTCTCCTTCTTAAATCTGGAACAACCAAAGCAATGAAAGCAAACAATCATGGCACGGCAGGGCTGATGGGGCTCCCACTTTAAAACCTTTAAAACCAATAAGATAGCATAAGTCACCTCAACTGCCAAGTCTGTTAGGGATGGTGTTGACAGAGCAGATCTTACTCAACACAGGAGGCCTAACTGGTGTTTGTGTAGTAATACTCAATGATTGCTATCTCAGCCAAGTTTCTAGCCAGAGGGGGAAAATAGGTTCCAGGCTTTGAGAACGTTCTCAGTTTCCGTCGTATTTCCAAGAGGGGAAAAAAAAAGATTAGGATATTAGTAAATTCAGTATCTGATACAAAAAAACAAAAGGGGGCTAAGTGGTGGAGACCACTGCTAAAAATTCCTGCCCCTCCAGAAGGCATACTTGGGAGTCACCCATTTCAGCAATGGTATTAGTACGTGGTGGGGGATGCTCAAGGGCTGTGGTGGCCCATGATCATTCCTATATAAGTGGCTTTGTTAGCTGTGAGGGTGAAGACAAGATGAACTGAATTTCCTGGTAAGGAAGCAAATCTATTAAAAAGTTTTAAATTGTAGCCCTGTGCAATTTAAATGTAAGTAGAGACTATAGCTACTTTCCCAGAACCCCTAATAGAACCACAATTTTTTAAGTGGGAGAGAGGACCCATGAGAACTTGCACCAGAAAGGATCCTGGCGGTAAACAGGTAGCTCACTCAGTAAGTGACTGAAGAGGATTTAAAGTAAGTCCTATCTGTAATCATATGCGGGCAGGGCAGGCTCCATAGATGTGCCGCCTCTGGGATCACACAAGACCCCCGCTTAGAAGGGTCCTGCACTGAATGCAATGCCTGTGTTTACCATCTTGAAATTCCTAGTAATTTTTGAACAAAGGGTCCTGCATTTTCATTTGGTACTGGGCCTCACAAATTATGTAGCCAGTCCTGTGTGCATGGTTAGGGGAAACCAGCAAGAGATGGTATAGTACCAGAAGATCAAAGCAGTGTAGAATGTTTAACCCTCCCTAGGACAAAAAAGGCAAATAAGAGAAATATCTGGTGTGGAGAGAGGGATGTTACTGTAGTTGTGACTGTTGCCATAGCTGTAAAAGAAGGTTATACCAGAGATGCATTTGGTAGAACAGCCACAGTCAACCCATAAGCTGTAGAGACGGAGGCAGGTGAGCAGAAACCCCACTTTCTCTCTTGCTTTTCCCCTCTGGTCTTTTGCATATGCCTCCCATTGATTGAACCCTATAGGAAACAGAGGGTCTGGGACCCCACTGATGAAATCAGTGGGTGTCAGCTTTCCAGGGCATGGGGGACTGTTGAAAAAGGTAAGAGTGAATCTGTAAAGGGCAGAAAATGTCCAATTCAAGACTTTTCCTGAAATTTTCAGGATCAGGGTTAAGAGTACCACAAACAATAAACTTCAGTAAAGGGTTTTAAGTTGTGATGATTTCTTAAAAAGACTTATTTATTTATTTGAGAGAGAGAGAGAGAGAGCATGTGGGCATGCAAGCAGGGGAGGGGCAAAGAGAGTGGGAGAGAATCCCAAGCAGATTCCACTGAGCACCGAGCTCCATGCGACACTAAGCTCCATGCCCCAGGCTCAGTCCCATGACCTGAGATCATGACCTGACCCAAAATCAGGAGTTGGAAGTTCAACTGACCAAGCCCAAAATGTGATGATTTTTAAACGATAGTCATTTGGTACTCATTATGTGCAGGTTTTGACATACTTTCAAAAGAAAAACAAGATGATTCAAGAAATTTCCAGGGATGCCTGTGTGGCTCAGTCGATTGAGTATCTGCCTTGTGCTCAGGTCATGATTCCAAAGTCCTGGGATCAAGCCCCACATCAGCTCTCTGCTCTGTGGAGATCCTGCTTCTCCTGCTCCCTCTGCCTGCTGCTCTGCCTGCCTGTGCTCTCTCTGTCAAATAAATTAAAAATAAAAAAAAATAAATCTCTAAAAAAAAAAGGAAAGAAATTTCCAGAAAAGACGGAAGGAACCATCATTAGCAAAGAGATAAACCTAAGATTTCAAAATTTTGAGGAACATTCCAGGCCCCAAAATCAAATGTTACAGACCACTCCCCGACTCCCCTTTACGCTCTTTTCCTCCCTCTCTCAGGCTGCCATGACGACAAAAAAGGGCCTTTGACAGGCAGAGAATCCCACGAGTTACCAGAGCCATGCGGGCAATAGCAGCTGCATAGAAGCTATTCCAAAAGAGGATTTTGATATAATTAAATATCTGTAGATACCTTTCACATATGAGGAACATTGGAAAAGCTCATACAAAGGGAGTTCATTTTGTTGATTTATATCTCTTGCAACTAATCGATTCCTCTGAACATTTTCTACTACCCAGATCACGTTCAAGAAAGTACATATCACTGACTAATTTGGATTCCACTCAGAGTTCCTGACTATTCAGACATGGGCTGAACTTAATTTATCCATTATGGTCTCCAGGAAAGACAAAGATTTCGCTTACAAATGTGAATTAGATTACAGGGGCATACCTCATCTTTTCTCAAAATTGAGACAAAAGTCCCAGAATATAAAGTAAATAATTTTAAACTGTACAGTTCAGTGGTATTTAATACACTCACAATGTTGTATAACTATCACCACTATCTAGTTGCAAAACATTTTTATCATCCCATGGGAAAACCCCATACCCATTATGTAGTTAGCCCCTATTCTCCCCTCCGCCTGGCCCCTGGCAACCACTAATCTGCCTTCTGTCTCTAGATTTATCTCTTGTGGGCATTTCACAGAAATGGAATCATACAATATGTGACCTTTTCTGTCTTGTTCTTTCACTTAGCATGTTTTTTTGAGGTTTATCTGTGTGGCAACATATATCAGTACCTAATTCCTTCTTATGGCTGGATAAAATTTCATTGTACGAATTTACAACATTTTGTTTATCCATTCATCAGCTGATGGACACTTGGGTTGTTTCCACCTTTTGGCAATTGTGAATAGTACCGCTACAAACATGAGTGTGCATGTACTCATTTACATAGCTGTTTTCAATTCTTTGGGGTCTACACATAGAAGTGGGGTTGCTGGGTCATATGGTAATTCTGTGTTATCTTTTTGAAGAACCGTCAAATTGTTTACACTAAATTTTTTCAGGGAACTCACTGTTTAAAATCCCTTTTAGAAGTACTCAATTATAATCACTTGAGAACATACCTAGAGGAACTAAGTCCATTCCTGTCTACAAAATAAAACACAGTCCAAAAAATATTTCTATGTGGAAGATACTCGAGTTAGCAATTGACTTGAGTTCTTACAATTTTTTTAAGTTATAGGTTTATAAAAGCAACACATGCTCATTAGAAATTTTTTTAGAAAGACAAAGGGGCACCTAGGTGGCTCGGTTGGCTAAGTGTCCAACTCTTTTTTTTTTTTTCAAGATTCTATTTATTTATTTGCCAGAGTGACAGAAAGCACAAGTAGGCAGAGCAGCAGGCAGAGGGAGAGGGAGGAGCGGGCTCTCCACTGGATGGGGAGCCCAGTGCAGGGCTCGATCCCAGGACCGGGGGATCATGATCTGAGCCAAAGGCAGACACTTAACTGACTGTGCCCCCCAGGCGCCCCTAAGTGTCCAACTCTTGATTTCAGCTCAGGTCTTGATCTCACAGTTGTGCGTTCAATCCCTGCACTGGGTGTGGATCCTACATTACATACATACATACATACATAACAACCCAAACAATCTTACAGGCCTCTGACTAGGTATAGGCTTTCTTTTCCTTTTTAAATGAACAGAGAGTAAAATTGACTCCGTGTGTGTGTGTGTGTGTGTGTGTGTGTGTGTGTACAGTTCTATGTATAAACATCATCACAATCAGGAGACAGTTCTATCATCTGCCCCAAAAATCTCCCAAGCGATCCCTTGAGAGTCACATAGTCCCTCCATCCCTAACACCTGGAAACCACTGATCTGTTCTCATCACTCCCTGACTTTGCTTTTTTTCCCCTGAATGTCGTATAAATGGAATCACACAGTATATAATCTTTTGAGACCAACTTCTTTCACTCCACATAATGTCTTTGAGACTCACTCATGATGCTGTATATAATAATAGTTCCTTTTCATTGCTAAATAGCATTTATATTTTTTTTATTTTCTTTTTAATATTCCATCTATTTGACAGAGAGAAACACAGCCAGAGAGGGAACACAAGCAGGGGGAGTGAGAGAGGGAGAAGCAGGCCTCCCGCCGAGCAGGGAGCCCGATGTGGGACTCCATCCCGGGTCTCCGGGATCATGCCCTGAGCCGAAGGCAGTCGCTTAACCAACTGAGCCACCCAGGCACCCCTAAATAGCATTTATATTATATTAACAATAGTACGGGACTCCTGGATACTCAGTCATTAAGCGTCTGCCTTCGGCTCAGGTCATGATCCTGGAGTCCCAGGATCAAGCCCTGCATCTGGCTCCCGGCTCACGGGAAGCCTCCTTCTCCCTCTCTCACTCCCCCTGCTTGTGTTCCCTCTCTGGCTGTGTTTCTCTCTGTCAAATAAACAAACAAACAAACAAATATTTAACAATAGTATATATTGCTAAATAGTATTTTAATGTTAAATAATATGAAATATGAATGTGCACAGTTCATACACCCATTGAAGTACTTTTGCGTTGTCTCTGCTGTTGGTTATGATTACGAATAAAGCTGATACAGACCTTCCTATACAGGGTTTTGGGAAAACATAAGATTCATTTCTCTAAGGTAAATACTTAGGAGGGGGATTGCTGGGTCATATGATAAGTATGTGTTTAACTTTATATGAAACAGGTAAATTGTTTTCTTGAGTACCATTCATATTCCCAATAGCAATGAGAGTTGTACTTGTACTATTGAGCTTTTGTTACTGTTCTTTTCCTATTCTTAATAGGTGTGTAATGGTATCTCATTAGGGCTTTAATTAGCTTTTTCTTAATGGTACTAAAAGATGTCGACCATCTTTTTATGTGTTTATTTACCTGCTACAAATCGAGTTTCTTAAATGGCTAAATGTTTAACGCTTCTGCCTCTTCATTTTTTTAACCATCTAACAGACTACATATTTTTTTTAAAGATTTTATTTCTTTGACAGAGAGAAACACAGCCAGAGAGGGAACACAAGCAGGGGGGATGAGAGAGGGAGAAGCAGGCTTCCCGCTGAGCAGGGAGCCCGATGTGGGGCTCAATCCCAGGTCTCCAGGATCATGACCTGAGCTGAAGGCAGTCGCTTAACCAACTGAGCCACCCAGGCGCCCCAGACTACATATTTTACCTATTTATTTTACTTATTGTCTATCTGCTCAAGTTAAAATATAAATTCTGAAGTGCCTGTGTGGTTCAGTCCATTAAGCATTTCAGTCTTGATTTCAGCTCTGGTCTCAACCTCAGGATCGTGAGTGAGCCCCACTTTGACTGTGTAAAAGAATAGAATAGAATAGAATAGAATAGAATAGAATAGAATAGAAGAGAAGAGAAGAGAAGAGAAGAGAAGAGAAGAGAAGAGAAGAGAAGAGAAGTAAGTTCATGAGGACAGGAATTCTGGTTTATGCTGTTCAGTGTTCTAACACCTAAAACTTAAAATGCTTGTAACTTACAATATCGTAACAGTGCTTCACACATAGTAGATCTCTAAATAATATTTACTGAGTGAATGAACTAACGTTTGTTGAGTATTTATTATGTGTCAAGTGCCATTCTAAAAACACTATAATATCATCAGATTTTTTTACTGACAATTATTTTATCAATATTTTTATTTATTCTTTACAAGTCTTGTTCAACAAACACACTGAATGGTTACTATGTGTCAGTTACCATGGGATAAAAGTGAAATGGGAATAAAGTGAAATAAAGTACCATTATCTATAGCTACCATTAAGAGTCAGGCAGGTTGATACTGTAAGATAAAGAAGGCGCTGTGGTAACAACATATGCATAGGAACCTGCCAAAGTGCAGGGGAGGAACACTGAAATCACACATAATGGTCGAGGCAAGTTTTCTGGAAGAGCTGATCGCTTGAATTAAACTTAAGTGAATAAAATGCTTAGCTTATGCTTGTCCCATGCTGTTAGACATAATTAAATTTTAAAATTGTTTTACTCCCACTTACAGTAATATACTTATCCAGGAAACACTGTATTTTATTTATTTTTTTCAAGATTTTATTTTTATTTTTTTATTTTTATTTTTATTTTTTTTATTGTTACTAAAATTTTTTTTCCAGTGTTTGAAGATTCATTCCCCATTCCCCACACCCCCTGCTCCACGCTTTAGGTGTCCCCAGTACCCACCACTCCCATCCCTCCACCCCCCTCCCTCCAAGTCCCTCAGTTTGTTTCTGTGTCCAAAGTCTCTGTTGTTTCATTTCCCTCCCTAGATTACCCTAGTTCCCATCTACTTTCCTTCTCCCACTGTCCTCCAGTTTACCCCTCATGCACCGCAAGTAGGTGAAACCATGCGATACTTGACTTTCTCCTCTTGGCTTATTTCACTCAGCATAATCTCTTCCAGTCCAGTCCATGTTGCTACAAAAGTTGGATATTCATCCTTTCTGATGGAGGCATAGTATTCCATTGTATATATGTACCACATCTTCTTTATCCATTCATCTGTTGATGGGCACCTTGGCTCTTTCCACAGTTTGGC